>SIJG01000001.1:692187-940086 GCA_023374025.1 Heterodera schachtii | reverse complement strand
CGCAAATTCCATTTAAAATACATATGATCACCCAATCAAAACTATAAAATTAGTTAAAAATGTAAACCAAAACTTTGCTTTCATATTGTGACTCATTAATTAATTTTCCAAATCAATAATTTTTAGTTTTCATACCTTTCATATAGACGATTAATACCGAAAAATATTTAATTAAAAAGTTTACCAGTTTATTTAAAGAGTCAAGTAAAAATCTATGCTGTCAATAATTAATAATAAAAACTCTAAAAAATCTTTCCAAACCATAAGAATTTATAAAAATAAAATATAAATTATGTAGTGAATAATGAAATAAAAGTATTATAATTTATTTTAAAAATTATAAATTTTTAAATTGTTAATATTGTTTTTAATATATTTATAATACTGGTAGAAATCATCAGGGCTCCCAGATCAAACAAATTTTTTTAAACAATGTTTAAAAAGGTACAAATATTATATGCATTTATTTTCAATTTATTGTTAGAAAAAAGCATTTTGTGAAATTTTAAGCGTGAAAAATGGGTTGATTTTTTTGCAGGTTTGGTTTATGAAAATTTATTGAACAATTTGCGTGAAATTTTCTTTTTGACGCTCTTTTAGAACCCAAATTACTAAATAATTACCATACATTATGCCAACTTATCAGAATTTAAAAATCTACGAATTTCCCCAAAAATGCGAGCTTTGGTTAATTTATCAAATTTAAAAAATACAAGAATGGAAAATTTAATTTAATAAAATTTTAAATATAAAATTAAAATTTAATTTTTCAAATAAAATATTAAAAAGATATACCCGAATTTATTAAAATAAAGCAATTATTTGCTTTTTTATTCTGAAATATTTTTATTTATTATTTTGAATTTTCTATAAATTCGCTAAACATTCCAACCATTTAATCTTTGAAATCCTTTATTTTTTTTTGCCTTTCTCAAGGGCTCAGAGAAGTAAATATTAATATTCATTAGCTTTTTTCAACAGATATATAAAAAACCTTGCTGGACCTCCAATGGCGTCCTTTAGTTCTGAGATAGGGCAGAAGAAGCTTCCCCGAGAGGAAGATTAATGGATCAATTGTGGCGACAATTGATCCTATATGATCGAGCAAAGTGGGGAGCTGGAGAGGGCAGGGTCGGTAGTTCAGCTGGTAGAACACTGGTCCGGAAAGCCAGAGACGCCGGTTCAAAGCCGGCCCGCCCCATAGTTTTTCCCTCAAAAGCTTCCCCGCTCGTTCATATGTTTCAGTTCCATTGTTGAAGTAAATATTTTTGCCTTTTGTATATTTATTAGTCCTTATCTGGCATGGATCCTAAGCTCGCGAATCTCTGAATAAATATTGCAATCCTCCAATTCAATGGAAATCTATTTGTTGTTAATGACATTTTTATATTAAAATAAAATTATCTGTTTTTCCTTGTCAACAGTCAAATTCTTTGTTGATATACATAATTGTTTAACTACTTATCTAATAAATAAATTATTATTATTAATATTAGTAGTTAAAGTTTGTTTCTCGTTAATTATGTTGCAATAAAATGCTTAATATTAATTAAATTATTTGAAACCTTATTATTCATGGATATATAAATAATAAATAAAAACTGAAAAACTTAATTATAGAAATTACAGAGTAGTTGCCAATATCACATTATTGCTCATTAAACTAAATTTTGTAAGAAATACTAAATTTTTAATTAGACCAATACGTTATATCAAAGGTATATAAAAAAAAATTCAAAAAATAAACCGCTTACCCAAGAAAGAGAAAAAATAGAATGGCTCAAGACCAAGAAATTAATAATGAAAACCGATGCTTTGAAATTAAAATGCATTAAATAATAAATAGTTTAAAGAAAAGCAGAGATTTTTCTAGAATTATAACATGATATTGCATAATAAAATATATTATTGAAGTAATTATATCAAAATATTTCGCAATAAACGTTTGAATTCTAAAACAATCGTGTGACTAAATATTAAAATCAGTTTTCGCCCAAAATAATTTTAGATCTTGATAAATAAAACAAAAATTAAGAATTTCAGAAATAGAGAATTAATATATCGTTAGAATAAAAATATTTCAAATTAAAATTCATCTAATTTTTTAATAAATACAACATTATTTTTTATTATGATTTTGTATTTATTTGTCATTTTTTATTCTGCAAGTTTTGACTAAATTATTTTGATTAAAATATATTTAAAATTTATTATTATGATCAGACTTGCATAGTGTGATAAAATCTTGTATCTTTAATTTAATTATTTGTAAATTTGGTGGGATTTTTTGATTTCAAAATTTTTTAGAAAAATGAATGTAAAAAAGCTTCAATTAATATTTTTCAAGTTTAATTATAAAACTTAGCATGACCTTTATTTTTGGGAAAATAAAGTTATTATGTTTTAATTTTGAAATTTTTATTACTGATCACTAAAAAATAAAGATGAATTTTTGAATTTACATTACGTAGTATGTATAATTAATTAAATTTTTTAATTTAAAATAATTTTTCTCAATAATTATTCTTTGTAATAATATTATTTTAATTCTTCATTACCTTTTCTTTATACATTCATTTTCAATTTATTTTTTTTTTAATCCACTTTTTAATTTTTTATAGAAAGATCTTTATTAGTTTTTAATAGAGTTTGAAATGTTATCAATGGCTTACGTATTTAAATTGGTGAATTTATTTATTTTTAACCGTATTTAAATGATTAATAAATTAAGTTTTTTCCAATTTAAATAAATGTTTAATTAGGAATTCCATCAGTTAATTGATTTTTGAAATAAATTAATTTATTTACTTTTTTTAATGATGGAGATTTTTTTATTCAGATTAAGAGATTAAAAACAATTTTTTTAAGAATTATGAACATAGATTATGTTAAAAAATTTTATGGAATTTTTTTCTTAAATTTTTAAATTGTTTTTGTAGTTTTTTATATTTATGAAAGTTATATTGGCTAGGGCTAAAAAAAGAAGAAAATTTGTTAGCGCGTATGAGAAGCTGTTTTAATTTTAAAATTTAAATAATTTTATTTTTGTGCTCTTAATAATATTTGCGCTAAGTTTCTCCAGTTTCAAAAAATCAATTTTCTTTAAGGAGCACGCTTGAATAAAATGGGTATGCTTTAAAACTTTTTATATTTTTTGTGTTGAATTAAAATAGAAAAATTTTTAGCTTTAAGGGCAGGGTGTAATTTAACCTTTAATTATTTTAAATTTATTTTGCTAAATAATAAAGCATAATTTAGTTTAAATTTCAAATAATGAATTTTGGTATGAGCAACATCTCCAAATATCCTTTGCTATTATGTAATTTTTTTAAAGAATATTGAAGGATTAAAATTTTTTCTTCAGAAAATTTAATTCTTTTTTTATTGAAAATTATTGAAATTAAAATTATGAAGTGGATCGTAATGTTCAATATGATTTAGACAAAGTGATTGTATATTACATTAGAACAAAAATATTTATTAGTCGTAGAATTTATAATACTAAGTCCAGGTTTTTTATACAAAGTAATAAATTTTTTATTCTCATTTTCCTCATTTTTATAATTCATTTATTTGGTAATTCAATTTTTGCTGCTCGAATAATCTCTTATCAAATATAAAAAGTTCTTTAACTAACCATGTTTTCCATAAAGCTCTTGGTAATTCTTCTTTAATTAGAAAAACATAATTTATTTTTGGGAAATCTTTAACACGACATTTTTTTTCTTTTTTACATTATATCCTATTAATATTTGATTGAGTGTAATTACTATTAATTTATTAATTAGCTAAAAGTATTTTATCGCTAATTATCTTTATGTTGAATATAATTTTCTTCTTCGCTTTTCCTCGGAAAAAGTTTTTTGGTATGGATATTTTTTTTATTTTTTAATTATTGAGCGCTTATTACTTTTATAATGATAATGAAAGGGTTTTCATCTCATGGTATCATGAAAGTAATATTTTAATTATTCAATTTAGTTTTTAAATTACTTGTTTCGTACACTTCCAGAGCTTTGTGTTTGTCCATTTTGCTTTGTTTAGCCGAAGCTTTATTTAAATTTATTTATCTTTAATTACTTATTAATTCTAAGTCAAAGAACAAAACCAAAAAGTTGTATTTAATATTGAAAAAATTATTACAACAAATTAATTCAAATTAACAATAATTAATCAAAATATTTATAAATATTATCATTTCATTTTGTTTTTATTTAAATATTTTTAATTTTAATAAAATTCAAATTCGAAAAAATGGTTTTGAAATTTTAACAATACATGTTACATTTGAATAATAATAACATTAAATAATTGCTTCTTTCTTTAGCTTCAAGTAATTTAATGTTTACTTCAAATAATTTCTCCTGGCAAAGAAAACCATTGGTTTTAACGGACAATCATTGTTACAATTGGTGATCATTAAAATTAGGCAATTTAATTATTTATGTATTGAATAAATAGGAAAAATATCAGATGTAATTTTGAAAGGATTGATTTTTAATTAATTTTAGTAAATAACAGTTCTATTTTTTTATCGTATAACATTATTGTGCATTATAATTATAGAAAAATTCTAATGATGCTCTTGATTTTGCGCTCTGGAATCCATAAATTGCACATTGCTCACACTCTTATGCTTCTTCTATTTTTTCTTCACGCAATATTTGTAAATTAAATATGATATTAAATTTTAATGAGAAAATAGGATTTATTTAATGAATTAGAAGAAATTTAATGTAATTTTCTCTTCCAAAGTTAATAAATTTCGGTTTATTTGACTTTTATGTTAACAACAAAATGTGCATTATGTAATTAAATTCATTAGCTTTAGATGTTTTTGAATAAAATGTCTAGAATTAGCTGTGTATACTGAATATATGTTATTTAAAAAATATATTATTTCATTTGTCTTTTAAATTAAGTATAATAAAAATTTTTAATTAAATAAAATTACAGCTTTTTTGAATATTACTTATATAAATTTATTAGCATTATAAAGCTTAATTTATTTATTTATTCAATATTATTTTAATACTCAAAATTTTAAAATTTTTATTTTGCATTTTCTATAATTATGTTTTTGTTGAATTTACATAAGCTGAAAAAACTATTTGCATTTTTTTAATTTAACTTTGGTATTTATTGATAATTAATTTTGCTTTTACATTTTTTTATTGATTCCCTTAATATTTTACATATATGTTTATCCCAAGAATTTTAAGAATAGTTTTTTCTATTTATTGAAATCTATAAAAAATAAAATCTATTATTTAAAGTATTTACTAGTAAGATTTAATAAAGAATAAACATTTCTGCGATTCATTTTTATGCAACATAAAATTTTAGTTTCTTTCCAAAATTACTATTGCTCATCGCAATGTAAAAATAGCGCAGCACCTTTTAAATATATAAAGCTTTTTCTTCATCCTTTTATGAATTAATTTATTTTCGTTATTTTAAAAAATTATCTTTCTTATATCATTTAGTTTATCAATTTACTTTACGATTGTGCTGAGCCGTATCAATTTATTTTTCCGCGTAACTCATCTTTTTATCATGATTGAAATTATAATAATAATCGCCATTATTCTTCTTCCATTTTTTATTGTAATAACTTTAAATTTTAATAAATTTATTATAAGTTTGAAGCAATATGTTTTATTTATTTCAATTTTTGGTTTTAAATGTTTATTTTTAATTCACTAATAAAATTTTATTTTAATTTCATTTTTACAATTTTTTTATATTCCCACCTTTGGTGTTATAGTTCAATTCAAATGAGTTTATCATAAGCAAAACTGGAAGACCCCAATGTTCTATCGATAATCACATATATATATATTTTTTATTCTTATTTAAATTATCAATGAATATAATATTGACATAAAGCTTGCTGGTACTGGACCGCCCAAAAGGTTGTTAACGTAAGATCTGCAAACATAATTGATAAGAATAATTTATTTTAATTTTCCTTTAAAATATGTTTTAAGTCAATGCTTTTTATTATTAAATAATAGCTTATATTTTTAAAAATATTCCTGTCTATCCATTTCATTTTTACCAATATGCTAAATTTTTATACTTTTATATTAATTACTTAATATTTCGATGTCATCTACATAAAACAATCGAAAGCAGATCTTAAGCACGGCAGCTGTAGCACCATAATAAAGGTCACTTTTTTTATTTAGCTAAGTTTTTAAATTTTTTACTGCTTCCTTTATTTGAGATCCGTTTGTTTATAAAGTTTCTTTTATTTTTATGGTTGTTTAATAGGTTTAATACTTTTATATAACCAAGAAAGCATAATTATTTTCTTGAAACTAATCGACAGGGATCCCGCTCTCATGCGAACAAAAAAATTCCAAGAGATTTCAATTTTTAATGTTGAAAATTAAGCATAATTTGTTTGTCGTAATAATCTAATTAATTTTTATATTGATGATAACTATTAATTTTTCTATTGTATAATCATTAGCACTTTAATGTCAATTAGTAAAATTTTATTTATAATTTTTATTTATTCCAGTTGAGGAAATTTAATTGAAATTTAATTTCGATTAAATCATTTATTAGATTTAACGAAGATAGTATTGAGCTATACTAAATAATGATTTTAACTGCAAAACAATAAGAATTTTGTTATATTGTTTTATTTTTCATATTTGTGATTTGATTAAGTATCATCAAAAAATTTCAAACTTATCCCAAAAATTTTCGTTTTTGTATGAATGTTTTTATTTTCGTTTTAGTATAAATGTTTTTATTTTTGTTTTATATTTTCTTATTTGTTAAATTTTCGATGAATCGACATCTAGACTGTCATGGGATAATTCTCGTAATAATTTACTAGTTTTTAAACTGTGATTGAGATTTTATTATAAATGCATTTAAATCTTTTTTCAAATTTTGAACTGCCTTAAAATCTATTTCGAATTATTATAACTGAAACTTTAAAAATTTTTTATAATTAAGCCATACATTAAATTTGTTCAAATAATTCATCCACATTAATACTCAGGTAATTTTATGAATTAAATCAAATGTTTCAAAAACATTAAATTAATAATTTAATTTATTTTGGCAAAAAGGTAGTTTAACTTAAATAATTAATTTTAAGTATTTTTAGAAACTGGATTTAAATATTTAAATTTTATTATTTTTTTAAGATGTCATTTAAATTGAAAAATTCGTGAAATTTAGTCATAATTGCAAAGTTATTTCCAATAGAACGAAAATTTTCAAAAATTGTGTTAAAGTTTTAAATCTTAAAATTTAATTTTTTAAGACTTTTCTGAAAAATAAATTTAATTCACGACGACAAAAATATTATAAATAATAATTGATGTCTCTATATATTATTATTCCTTGTTGGTAAAAATAATTATCAGAAAAATGGAATTTGTACATGCAAAAATGTTGAAGATTTCCGCTTTTTTATGAATTTTTATTAAAATTTTGATATAAAAAAGGCATAATATCAATTAAAAATGCAAGAAATTTGTTTAGGGAATAATACTCAAGGGTCAGCATAACCTGGAAGTACTTAATAATTTTGGTTAACATGAAAAATTTGATTTTGAGACGAAATACCCCAAAATATGGTCCGCGGGAGAAAAATAGCAAAACTAGGGCAAAAATGGTAGATTCAGAGCTGTGGTCGAAAATTTTAAAATTAAATTCAATAATGTCACCTTTTTATAAGCTTTTTTAAAACAAAATTTAAAAGATTGTCTTGGTTTGGCGGTTCCGAAAGGCAAATAAATTATAATTTGTGACTTAAACATTCATTCTTTTTAAATTTTTCATTCTCTTTTTGCATCTGTTTTTTGTTCAAATCGAGAATGATTTTTTCCAAGTAAAGAAAGTTTTTTAATTATAATTAAAAGGTGAATATTTTTCTCGTTGTTTAACTTCTTGATTCTAAGGAAATATGGACGAAAATTAAACTATGATAAAAAATTATGTTAATTAACGATTTTTTATTTACCTTAGTGAATTTGTTTTTCGATTAATTGTTGATGGCTGTTAAAACTCGTTTTGAATTCATTATTCTCAGAAAAAGTTATTATAAAATTTTAAATAAAATATTTTTGTTAAAATTTAATTAGATTAATTTTTTATATTTATTTCCTATAATTGTTCTTCTTAATATAAAATGCTTTAGAGTTTTATTAGCATAAATTGTTTGTTTAGAAAATTTCATATTCCGTTTTAAAGTAATTTAATAAGTTTGAATGATTTTTCTCATTTAATTTTTTCACAATATTCTTTCTCTCTTGATTGTTCTGAAAGAAATAATTTTTTATTTTCACGTGCAATCCAAACGAAGCAGGTTGCCGTGACCGGGGCCGGGACATATTTGGCAGTAAAATATTATTTAATTATTTGCTTTTATCATGTTCTACCTTCGTTATTTTATTATTATGAATATTTCAGAAATTTCGAATTTGCATTATATCCATTGCATTTTGAAGTTTTTATAGTTTATTTTATTCCATTAAAAATAAAGTAATACAATGATAAGGCATTTTTTATTTAATTAATTTAATTGTCAATTTTGTATTAAACCAAGTCCAGTCACACGCTAAAGAGCCATTGATCCAAAATCATTTATTTTTATTGATATTACATATTTATGGGCTACCTTAAATAATATATATTTTTTATAATAAATTATTTGAATTGTTGTAAAAGGTTTTGTATAATATTGGCATTAATTTCGTTATTTTTCTATTTTGAGCGTTTTCTTTTTGAGTATTTTTGACATTTATTTTTCTCACAAAATTAATCTTACATGAGAATTAATTACTATTAAATGATATAAAAATGCTTTAGAAGAAGTTAATTAATAATTATCTTATTATTATGTAAATTATATAGATTTTTGTTATATAATTTATTCAAATATTTATTTATTTTTAGGCATTAATTTTCTTTTAGATTATTTATACTTTACTACAAATTTGTGTTAAATAAATTTCTGTTTACTTTGTCGATATTTTATCTCATACCAACGAATATATCATTTTTTATTTGTGATATTTTAATACTTTGTTAGTTTTTTAATTCACTTAATTTTTCGTTATTTTCTTATACTCTTATGCTGCAAACATATTATCCTGCAATTATTATAGCTTTCTCTTTTTACATTTTATTAAAACTTTTTGTAATAGTAATTAATCTGGAACGTTTGGTCTTACCGCGTTGTATGCCGTTTGCTCCGAAAAATATAAGTTCCCAAATTTTTCTTGAAGTTAAAAATTTAATAATAATGACACATTTAATTAAAAATTTTTAAATAAATATTCAAAACAAAAATGGTTACCTAAATTTTATTAAAATAATATTATTTGTTTTCACATTGTTTTTTCGGTTAATTTGGCATATTTTTAATTGTTTTTAAGAAAATTAGCTTGTTTGTTGTTTCAATTAAAATAACATATTAGTTTCTCGACTCGCTTCTATTACTATTAGTGTAGTTTGTAGAGAAACTTATTGGTAGCGAATAATTCTGATAATTTTAAATCGTATTGATATTAGCTGTTAAACTTTGTCATTTTAAAATAGAAATTTATGTTTGTATTTAAAATTCTTTCTGCATATTTTTAAATCTTAATCTTTTTCATTTATTTTCTCATAAATAATTTTGCTCAATTTATTTACAAGTGTAATAGAATTTTTGAAACTTGTCAGTATAAAATTTTGACAAGCATATTCGTATACAGTTATATTTATATTATTATTAATTAAGAAAACTTAGAAGGTCAAATTTTTATTTACTTATTTATTAAAATCGATATTGACTTTATATTTTAAAAATAATCTAATAGTTATCTTATAACTGAACATTAAGTAAATTAAAATATATATGTTATTTACTTTACAACCAGTGAATCACAACTTTTGTTCATTTTTTATTGAAATATTTTTTATTCTTTAAACATTAACTATGTAAAAAAATATATAATCACCTTACGTGAATCATTAATTGTAAAAATAATTGAAAATGAAAAATACAAGAAAAACTTTTATCCTTTATTCCTGAAATAATATAATTAGTATAAATACGTCCTCGAAAATCTGTAAAATATGAAAGATAAACTTTTTCATTATTTGAAGATTTACTTTTAACATATAAAAGACTTTTTTTATACAACTCAAATTTACCTATAATATTTTTATTTTTAATATTAAGATCTGTCAAAATCTTTATAAACTACATTAATAAAAAATTCAAAATATTCTTGAGTAAAATGTAGAGCTTGTAGAATTAAAAGAAGTTTGCACTAGATGTGTTTATATAAAGATTCTTTTAACGATGAAGAAATTTTAATTTAATTAAAAAGAATGGAATTAGGTAATTTATCTAAGGAAGTTTGCATTACTAATGAAAATTTAAAAAATGTTTAAAGTTTTATTTTAATTTAATAATACTTTTTCAATACAAGAACTTCTTAATATATATTTTTTTATATTTATTTAAATAAACGAGATATTTCATATGAAAACCCTGTTTTTTATATCAGAATTTTTTAATACTTTTAACTTATTTAAGAAAGTTAGAATATTTGAAACACAAAATATTAATAATATTAATAAAGTTAAATTAACAAAAGGGTACTTGTGGTTTTTGGGCCTACACCAAAAAAAAATTTTTTAAAAAGTTAGGACGCGCTGAAGGCATTTTAGCGCGTGTTGCGAAGCAAAATTTCTTCAAAGGAATCAACTTTGCGTCTTTTACAGTCCTCACGCAAAATGAATTCGCACAAATAGGAGTCGAGTTTTATGGTGTAGGCCCAAAACCCACAAGTACCAACAAAAGTAAATTTTTTATCACTAATTTTTAATGTAAGAATATGAACTGTATCTAAAAATTGTTGAAATCTGTTAATGTTTCATAAGTTTGACTATGAAAAATAAATTCTTTATTAAAATTATCTTCAAAATTAATATAACCAAATCGTGAAACTAAAGATAAATCATATAAAAAAGGTAATTTTAATATTTTGGAATACTGTTCATGTTCGTTCGAACAAATTCTAATTTATAATCATTATCTAAATAGATTAAACTCATAATTAATCGATAAAGATTAAAATCTGAAACTAACCCAAAATTTTCATTATAATTATGAATAAATTTTACTATAATTTTAAAAAGTATAAGAGTATCCTTTTTACAGTAATTAATAATTTAATCTAAATTATTTTTAACTAAACCAAATGAATATAATCTATAATATTAATATTACCTTCTTCTAATTTATAAGCAATCGATAATTTAGATAAAGAAGAACCTAAAAGCATTAAAGAACTAAAGAAATACAATTTATAATTGTATTATCAGTAAATTTTGTAAAAGATATATTAAATTTCAAACTTAACTCTATAAAAGAAATATAACCTTTCTTTACTAATTATATAATAATTTTTCTTTTTATTGATTCAATCAATAAAAATTTCAAAATCCTCTTGATATTCTTTTTCATTTAAAGGTAAGAATATATAAAACATTAACTAAAGGAGAATTTATTTTTTTGTTTTATTATCACTTAACAATTCAAATGTTTAGCTCACACATTGTTAAAGAGATAATTTTTTCAAAATAAGCCAAAAAAACATTTTATAGAATTTAAAAAAGACTTAACACATCTTATATTTTATTCAATATTGAGTAGTAATATTTCTATATTTTACATTTTTTGTTTCCTGTTATTAATGGTATTAAGTTTTGTTAAAACACAAATCTTGCGAATTTTTAAACGTCATATTGCTGTGTCTTTAGCTTTCTAATTTTATTGCTAGTTCGTGTCCACACCCCTGGTTAGCGATAAGTTGATTTCCTTTGTTTTTAAAAATTATGATATTTATTTTAGTTCATTAGTTTCCCATTCATTTTCAAGTAATTTTAAAGTAATTTAATAAATTAATAATTTGATTAGATATGTCATTAAATCATAAAAAACATAATAACTTTTTGAAAAATTTGGTTTTAAATTTACAATTATTATTTTTAATTAAATCCAGTATTATTGTGTTTTTGCATTGCGTATGGAATTTTTCATTTAATTTTAATCTGATATTTTTTCTATTTAAATTTTTCCTTTATTTGCCATTTTTATTTCCTTTGTTTTTAATTTGATATTTTATTACATTTTATTGTCCGTTTTTTCTAAAAATCACAAGCCCTTATAAAAATTTTCCATTTTTGATACAAATGCCCATTAGGTCATCCGCGACATATAAAAATTTCATTCGATAGTTTATGATTTCTTTACATTTTAGATTAGGCATTAGGTTATTTTGTGTTCCAGCACCTAAATATATTATTTATTTATTATTTCTTAAATGTATTCTTTTTGTAATTTTTGGACACAAATTAATTATCACTTCAAATGATGTTCTTTTTTCTGTTTTATATTTTAATTTTAAAATAATATATTTTCTCCGATTTTAATGAAATTAATATATAAATCAGCTTAAAACAAAACTGGCCGATGGACAAAAAGAGCAAAATTCGCTAAATTTGACTAAATCAGCTCATAACTTTTCTCAGACTCAACCAAATTGCACAATTTTGGTATCATACGATAGCCATTGAATTGCGTCATTACCTTGCTAAATTCCAAAATTTTTATTTAGTTTTTCAAAAGTTATGACCATTTTTCCGGGTTTTTGCTTGAACCTTTGAAAAATTTTTTTTGGAATTTAGCAGGGTAAAAACGCATTCAATGGCTATCGTATAATATAAGTTGGTGCAATTTGGTTGCTTCTGAGAAAAGTTATGAGGTGATTTAATCAAATTTTGCACTTTTTGTCTTGAAATGGCACCGAAAATTTATGAGAATTATTATTTTTATTATATTTACAGATTTTATTATTTATTATTATTATTATATTAATTTTTTATTTATATCCTGAAAACTAACCATAATATTTTGTTCTCTTTTTAAATTATCATTAAGTTTTCGATTTTATAAGACTTGTGCAGGATACGAAAAACAATTGTTGTTTCGAGATGATTTGTTTTGTATATATTATCTTCATATAAACTTTTAAAACATATTCTTTTTTCTTAAAAATTCCTCATGTCTCAAACCTTCCCCTAACACATTTTCTCTATAATTCGTGTATTGCTTTTCAGGATTTAAAATACGCACAAAATTTTTAATAAATAAACGTTATTGATTAAAAAATCACAATAATTTTTTTATTTATATATATTTGTCGAGAAAATATTTCATTTGTTCGCGAATTCGAAATATTAAAAATTAATTTAATTAATTTTTTCAAAATGATAAAGAGATTGGGTTTTTTACGACAGAACAATTCTGTTTCATTATTTCTTAATATTACCTCCACCTTAGATTCTTGTAAATTTCGGATTAAATTATTGAAATAAAATATTGTTATTTAAAAAAATATTTTACTTTAAAGCTTTAATTTTTTCAGTTTAATTATTATAGAGATAATTTAATATTTATTTTTATTGAAGAGTTTATATTTATTTTAATCGTTGCTTCTTCACAGGCTATTGTATTTCTTTATATATATGCGTTTGAAAAATACGTTTAATAAAGCCAGACTCTCGGCAGATGGACTGAAGTGATATTGTTAGCGTACTTAGCACATATTTTTTTTATTGTAATTCCAATAATTGAGGAAATAAGCATAGCTTAAATGATTAATAATCTACTTATGATTCAAAATAATCACTACAAATTATTGTTAAGTTCTCTTTTATAGTGCTTTAACCATTCACCACATATTCCTGGCTATTTTTAATTTATAATTTTTCGTATTTTAAAGTTTTTTTCATCCATCACGGTGATAATAATTTTGTAAGTTATCATTGTATTTTATTTATACATAAATTTAATTAATTTTTAATTTTACACGATTACTAGAGCAGAAAACCGCTATGTTCCCGCACTTTGTTTTCATGCGCTTTATGTTGTCTTTTTAACTTTTTCTAATTTATTATAATAATAACAAATTTTTAATATTTGGATTCAATTGGAACCATTTTTTTGTAATGTTTGCTTTTCTTATTGATTAATTTCTTGTTGCTTACCATTTTAAAACTGTTCCTAACTAAATATTTATTTTCCTTTTATCATATCATCATATCACACATTTCTGAGCTAATAACGTAAATTACCATATTCGTATCAATGGTTAATAGAATTATTATTATTATTTTTTTTAAAGTAAAAAATATTAATTTAATTAGAAAATTAACAATCTAATGAATAAAACAAATGATTTTAATTTCGTAATTAAACATAAAAAAATTTTTCTTTATTTATTTTAATGTTGTTTTAAAATTTGGCTTCATGTTTTGTATTTAAATTGTTATTTATGCGTACCTTCAAGAATTTTAAATTTCTTATTTTACATTAGATGATTCGTTCTTTAGTATTATGGGAATTATTTTAATCTTGACTGTGTCCTAAAGTGAAACATTATTGAATTTTTACAAAAGTTTATTTATTTTTTGTTTTCATAATTAACTTTTTTATGAATGCATTTCTTTTTATAGTTCTTTTATTTTTTCTTCGGCTTAATTTAATATTTTTATTTATTTATTTCATTTCGCAGAAATTACCTAAAATTATTTCTTAAAATATGTAGTTTTATTTTGCTTTTAAAATTGTCAATTGAAGTTAAGAATTCATATTTTATGTCTGTATTTTAATTATCATTAAGTAGTTTTAATTTTTATCCTTAATTTTTGATATATCTGAATTATTTATTTTTTCAAATAATTGATTTGTATTGAATATTATTTACAATCAGATTTATTACTTTATTGAATAAATTTTTATTTTTTGTCTATTTTTAAATTCAATTTTCGGATCCCGCTGCCGAATTTGGACTCAAAATTTTTGCGGGACGGGATCCAGCAGGTATAAATCCCGCGCGTGATCCCGACTTGCGCCGGTCTCTAATATTACTAAACTTTGTTATGATTAGGGCTTGTAAAAATATGGACATAGATTTCACGGAATTTAAAAATGCTGATTTTCCTGTTTGTTACGTTGTTGTCCGAATGACTTGAAATTTTGCAGGAAATATATACGTTATATTGACAAGGAGTTTCATCCCTAAAACCATTATCTCCCGGCCGAAGGCCGGGAGCGCCCTGAAATTGGTGGAAGGGTCTTACAACTTTTTGAGGAGTATCCGGGAAAACTATAGGAAAAAAATCAGCGAGGACGACTGAGTCCCGAGAAGCGATTTGTCACTTTTTCGCTCATTTTAGGGCCCATAACTTTTTTCCTAAAACCCGAATCAAAAAGTTTCCGCTGGTAGGGACCTAAGTTGAAGTGTTGACTAAAATTCAAAAAAAATTCCAGGCCTCTACCTTTAATAGGGAAGGCTGTAGGTGCGTAGACTTTTTCAGTACCAACTTTGTCCAGTTCAGTCCCGGGTGAATAACTCATTAGGGTTTGATCTGAGCGGGGGGTCGCCAGCGGGACTATTGTAGAGCTTGAAAAGCTCGATTTTTCCCGATTTTAAATTTTCGAAAATTTTCAAAATTTTTCGAGCTAGGCCTAAAAAACTGTTTTCGGGTTTTTGAATTTTAGGATTTTTTGCCGATTTTTCCCGGGAAAACTGAGACCACTTCCAAAACATAGTTTTTCGAACTCTATCGACTGGTATTTTTTTCGAAAAAATTTTGGATTTTTCCCGGAAATAGAAAAAATTTTTGGCCTGAGCGGGACATTTGAGTCCCGGGCGCATAACTCTTCAGGGGTCGGTTTTAGCCAAAAAACATCTTAGGGCAAAATTGTAGCGCTTTCGAAGCTCTATCGAATGGTGCCCTAGATGTTCGAAAATTTTCAAAATTTTTCAAGCTAGGCCCCCTAGAAATTTTCGAAAATTTTTTTTGGGTTGAAGAATGGAGTGAAAAATATTTTTCTGGGCTATTTTGAGGTGCTGAGTACGAATATGACCTTTGTTTCACGTTTCAGAATTTTTGGAAATTTTTAAAAATTCTTTATTTTTTGGAAATTTTTTGGCCCTCAGGATTTTGGGTTTTATTTTGAAAATTCATAGCTCTTTTCATTGTGGGACGATTTTCATGCAATAAAGCATTAAAAATAGCAAAAAATATGGAGAATTTTATGGGATTAATTTGGTATTTCTATCTCTAAAAAGAAAAAAGTTATTTTAGAATTTCTGGAAAAATTCGATTTTTCAGAAATTTTTTTATAACTCAGTTCTGAAAAGTCATTCTGGAAAATTAAAATACTACAAAAATCCGCAATTTTTTGCGCTAAAAGATAAAATTTATTTTAAATTTTTATCACATTTTTAAAAATTATTATAAAAATAAAAGTGATTTTGGATTCTGGACCATAGGGGGGTGACCAGGATTTTTTAGTGGAAAAATTTTTTCACAGAAATATTCCAAAAACATGTCTTTAAGGAGTAGTTTATGACGCTGATCACGAATACGTGATCAGATTTTACTTTTGACATCGTTAAGACCTCAGAATCCCTGTGTGATTGGGGATTCTGGGTCATCATTTTTTTGGGAGGGGGAAAGTTCGAAGCCGGACAGTGTATATTATTTTTCTTTGCATTTTATCATTATTTTCTATGCTTTTAATTAATTAAAATGTTTTTTTTTTTTATTAATAATTAATAATTTTTTTTTAATTTGAAGTAAATAATTTTGGTAAATAAATGTATTAATTCTGTTTCACATTTTTTCATCACTGTTGTACCTCTTATAATCACTTTTTTGTACCTCTTCAAATCACTATTGTACCTCTTTTAATCACTTTTGTACCTCTTTTAATCACCGTTGCACCTCTTCTAATCACCGTTGTAACGGGCGCGAAGCGCCCGTCCGATCTCAACAATTTTAAAAAACGGGCTCGAAGCGCCCGTCTGAGGCCGCGAAGCGGCCGAAAAGGCCCAACTAAATTTTAAAAACGGGCGCGAAGCGCCCGTCCGATCTCAACACTTTTAAAAACGGGTGAGAAGCGCCCGTTAGAGCTCAACAAAATTTTAAAAACGGGCGCGAAGCGCCCGTCCGATCTCAACACTTTTAAAAAACGGGCGCGAAGCGTCCGTCTGAGGCCGCGAAGCGGCCGAAAAGGCCCAACTAAATTTTAAAAACGGGCGCGAAGCGCCCGTCCGATCTCAACAATTTTAAAAACGGGTGAGAAGCGCCCGTTAGAGCTCAACAAAATTTTAAAAACGGGCGCGAAGCGCCCGTCCGAGGCCGCGAAGCGGCCTAAAAATCCCTGAAAAAACCGTGGTTGTACCTCTCCTAATCACAGTTTAACCTCTCCGACCCGTGGTTGTACCTGTTCCCCCGTGAACAGCCTAGGTAGCGAAGCTCCCAAAGCGCGAAGCGCTTTAAGCACCCCAGAAACACGTATGCACACCCCGCTAGTTACCTTACTATAAGGACTTCCTGTCTACAAAATTTCAAAAAAATTTATAAATTAGAAACTTTTATGGGGATGACAAAGTATGACGAAATTTATTTATCATTTTATAATTTTTTTACTAAGATTAAATTTTATCGATTTCTTTTTTATGATTGAAAAATTTATTCCGTTATTTCATAAATAATTATGATAAATTTTTTTACATAACTTTGTGCCATGATGTCAAGATTTTCTTTTTCGTTTTGCTTGTGAGAGTGGTTAAAATTAATCTTTTTGTTCCTGTTCCTTTCAAAACTTTTTAAATTTGGGATTGAATTTGTACTCAAAAATATTATTTATGGCCATATTTTATGAAACTGAACATATATGTAATACTATGATTAAGTATTAGGTTTATAAATTATAATTTATTTTATCTAATAAATTAAAATAATATCATTAAGTAATTTTTTTGTTTAAGTTAATAATTTTTGTTGACAATTTCACATCCCATACATAACATCGCGCAAAACCCAAAGCTTGGAGAAGCTTTCGGTTGGAGATTTTTGTTTGGTATTTTGTTTTTTTTAATAAGCATAGCGATTTTTATTTTACTTTTTTGGCACTTCAATTTTTGTGACTAACAAATAAGTTTAAGATGAGAAGCACATAAGCAAACGTACAATTATTCCAGTCACATTAGAAAACGGTGACTGTTGCAATAAACAATATAAAAAAGAAAGAATTGGCGTTTAGAAAATTGTTTTTTAATTTCATTGGCTAAAATTTTTGTAAACCATATGTGAAATTGAGAATTTTTATTTTTATGCGATAATTATATTCATCTAAAAAATTCCCTGTTTTTACTTGATTATTTTTGATTGAAATAAAAAATAATTCTTTCCATATTAGAAAATTGTATTAAAAATGGTAATGCTTTATAAATATATAATTATTCTAAACATCTTTTAGTAAATATTTGAGACAATAAAATAGAAAATTTTAACAATACAAAATTATTTTATTAATTTATATTTTTATGTATTATTTGTTTTTTGAAGTAGCACTCAATCAATGTGTTAAGAGTCAAAATGTTAGCTTATATATCCATGCTAATAATATATACGGTCAAAACAAAAGAACACGCAAATTGAAACCGAGGACATGATCTTGAAATTTAAAAGTGGGGCAAGACTAATTTTAACTTTTATTTTAATCAATCTTTAATTGTAAATTTAAATTATAATTAATTGAAAAACAAAGTAATTTTGAAAAAAAAACCTTTAAAAAATTAATATATTTAAAAAATTAATTAAAGTTGTTTTTTATTAGGAATTAATGAAAAATATAATGTAAAAATTTTATAAATTATGCAACTGTAAAATGAAAAATATTGTATTGTATTTATAATTTTACTAAAATAAAGGCTTGCCAAGATTAGAAAATAAATTTTTTAAATTAATAATTTATTCCTTTGGCGGCAGAAAATCATCCACAATGAGTGGCCGACGTCGTATAACTTTTGATCTTTAAAAAAATAGGTAATGTCAAATAAATAATTCGTATACGAGTTATAAAAAAGAAAAATAAATTTATTAAATAAATAATCATATCAAGAAACGCATATCAAAGAGGTAGGAAATTAACTTTTAATAATTATTCTATAGAAAACAATTTCTATAGAAAACAATTTATTAATAAACTTAAAATAAAATATTTTGAATAATTTATAGTAAAATAAATAATAGTATATAATGTTTATAATAAACACAAAATAATCCATAAAGAAATGTTTTATATTTAAATATAAGAAAAATCCAATAAATTTTATTAATTATAGTTAGAAATTATATATCAATTCTAATAAAATCAACAGAATAGTTTATTGTAATTTTACTAGAGAAGAGATTTGTTCAAAAGTAAGCAGCTGATCTATATTTTTTTCATCAAAATTAATAAAAAATTTTGAACATTTATAATTTTAGATTCATTAAAAGTATATATCCACACGAATTTCACTTGTTGATGGCAAGTTTTAATAAAATACAAATACAAATATACCTTTTATTATTGCAATTTAATTACTATGGATTCTGTTAAATATTTATATTTATCACGAAAAATTATTGAATTATGCATTGTAGTTTATGCATCTTTGCTGAAAATAACTAAACTTATTTAATATCGTAATTAAATTATTCAAAATCATAAAATGCATTTAGGTAATTATAAAAAGAAATTGTGAAATATTTGTGAAAACCTTTTTGAAAAACCATCATAGATATATTAGCTTAATTATAAAAATTATGGTCAATTGCAATAAATAATATTTTTATACAATTCATTTCTTACGAAATATTTTCTGAAATTTTGGTCAATTGCAGGGGTATATTTTTAAAATTTTTCGGATTGATTCTTAGGGGTGTATTCTTCGTTTTTATTGCATTTTTGCTTTGAAATTTCTTGAAAAAAACCGGTATAGGTGCTAAAACTCGAAAAATGCTAAAATAGGTGCTATTGACCTAAAAATCAAGTTTTAGGTAATTTTAGGGCTAAAAAGTCGCTCTAAATCGAAAATTGTTCAGAGAGAATGCTATTAAGCCGCAAAAAAATAGGTAAAAACCTAAAAATCCCATCTCTATTAATGAACAATATAAAATTTAATTTTAACATTTAAATTTATTTAGCAAAACTTTTTGTTTTAAAAAAGAATTTAATAAAATATAAAAACCGCAAGAAACTGGTAAAATATTAAATTAAAATAAGCTATTAATTAAAAAATGCGGACTAAAGTAAAAAAAACGAGCCTGGCTCGAGTTTTATACGATTATTTTCTGTTATTTTTATCATATTTCGTGTTTTTTGTGTATATTAATATTGGTTTTTTTCTACATATTATTTAATATTAATGCAAAATAAACTTTTATATAGGATATATTTTATGACGACATATTTTAAAATGAACAAGTGGTAGCATGCAATAAATTTTTAATCTTTCTTTTAATTTCCATGTGTATAGGATGTATAAAAATTCGCAAGCCTTATTTATTTTTGGCTGTATAGACGGGCAGGTGCGGCTTATTAAAATGACGTTCATTAATTTTCACAAAAATTTAGGCAAAATTTTTAAATTTTTTTACTTAATATATTTTTGAACAACTATTTATTGTTTGTGTTAAATATTCATATATTAGCTAAATGAATAATTTCATAGGGTTTAAATGTATATTATATTTTAGTTAAATTGACTATTTGTTATAATTTTATGCTCAAAATCCAGGAAAAAATGGAAAATAAATTACTTTACTCTTTCCTAATGTCCTGATATCATTATTTTCTTCTTTGAGCGTCAAACGTAATTATCAATTAATAAAAAATTTATTTCTATTTCGCTCAAAAACAAAACTTGCGATTTCTACTTCGTTCTCGAATAATGTTTATGTTTGCTTAAATCAATTACCAATTTAATAAATTTTGTAATTAAATTTTCTTTTATTTCATTAGTGATATTTTTATTGATTTTTTCAATTATCATGTAAAGGTAAGTTTGCTACGGTTTCAATACATTGTTGGCCATAAAAGTTATATTATGTCATAGAAATTGTTGATATTAAAGAGCGAACATTGATTTATTGAAATTTATTAATCGTTAATCGTTATTCTTTATACTTGTCAATGTTGAGTACTTTAGTAAGCATTTTTATTCAATATTCTGAATTAAAACATTCATTTGAATCCACTCCATTCATCAAACTAATTTGATTCAACAATATTAATATTAAAAAAATTATAAATTTAATTGTGAAATAACAAACTTTTATTAATTAATTTAATTCGCGAAATAATATTAAATTAGAAAAAAATAAAGGATTGAATTTACACCTGTGAATGGGAATACATATTATCAAACTTACTCTATTAAATTAGAGAAGCAACAAATAATTACGGCGACGAATAAAAGAAAGCAATTTGTATAAAATTAAATTTATAAGAAAAGTCCATCTGATCAACATTTTTTTAACAACTTTAATTTTTCGTAGTTCCTTAATTTTTAATTCTTGCAGCATTTAATTTTTAAACTTTAAAATACATTTTTAAAAATAAAATAATGATTTTTATATGAAATATATATAATTTTAGAAAAACCACAATAAACAATCATTTATAATAACCAAAATACAAAAATGGAGAGAAACGACCCATTTAACTAAAATTAAACTTATTTTATATTAAAACTATTAAAAACCATTAAAACCATAGTTAATTAAAGAAATGTAAATAATAAAAAAGTTTTAAATATCTTATTTAAATGCAAATCATATTTTCCAATATAAAACAATTGAACAACAATTACTACAATTAAATATGTTAATAGCATGTCAATCAAATCGTAAAATGAAAAGGATTTTATCATTAATTCAAATTATTTTAGTATTAAATTTAATTTTCTTATATCTCATAGGATCAAAAATAATAATTTAATTTTAAATTTATAAAATAAATTTGAAGAGCAGAATAATTTTTAAAAATATTTAATAATTTAAGAAAAGAACAAATGAGAATACTTAGCGCACTAGAGATAAAAAAAAGAAAATATTTATTAAATAGAAAGAAAATGTCAAATTTTTAAGTATTACTATAAAATATAATTACAAAAAATGATCTCGACAATTAAAAATTACTATAAAAATTTTAAAATAAGGTAGTTATAACCAATTCTCTACGAATGATCTGTATTGTGACTGATTATTGTGAAAAGTACACATCATTTTAAAATTAATAAATTTCATTAAATAAAACTTTTTTATTGTACATACATATTTTATAAAAAAATTTTACAGATAAAAATATACCACCTACCAATTGAACCGATGTCATAAGACTTGAAAGTCGATAGGTGAAAAAAATTATCACCAACAATTCCTTGACACATACAAAAAAATTAAGAATAAAAATGGATAAATACAACAAATTTAGCAAAAATAGTTTATGCTTAAATCAAACCAAATGAACATTAAAATGTCACAGCAGACATATTAAAAATACAAATACATAAAATTATTCAAAAAATACTATAGAAATCAGTGCTAATAAATATACAAATAGACAAAAATTTACTCTTGTATTTAATGAGTCTATGATAAATCAATACGGAGGCATTTTATACCTTGATGAGAAATTGCGCTTTTAGCAAAATAATCCAAAATAATTACATTTTTAATTAAAAAAATTCATTGGTACCATTTAGTTTTTGGTTTATTTTTCTTTTACAATTTGAGTAAGATGTCTAATTCTTAGTAATGCTAGTTTGGAGTAAATGACGTTGATAAGAAAAATATTAGTCTTTTTTTTGGTAGTTATGTTTTGTTACAACAATTTTTACCACTTCAAATATTATTTTTATTTAAATTGTTTGTCCAGGCTTTTGATAATTAAATTTTATAAAAATAATTTAATTTGGTATAACTCTTATATAAAATTAAAATTAAAGAAGAAAGAAGATTGAATGTTCGAGCAAATAAAATAATTTTAAAGCAAAATAAATTTCTTATCGATTCTAAATAAAAATAAAATAAATCATATTTAAACAGATAATCATTAAAAAACGCGAGAGAATAAACTGATAAAAAAGTGATTCATTAAAAATATGAGAAGGTCACCATAATTCATTAACAAAAACTAATAATTAAAAAATATAAATAAAATTAATTTCTAATTTGAAACAAGATTATTAACGATTTTTTTATACTGAAACAGCAAAAAATAAAGATTGAATAGCGAGGAACAAAAAAATTAAATATTAAAAGCTTGATTTCTTCATGATTTATTAATATAAAATTTAAAAAAGCAAGTTTGTGGGCTTATATGAGGATAATTAAGAAACTAAACAAATTAATTAACATACAAATATTGCCTTATTAGTTATATAGAAATAAATAAAAAGTAAATACATATTCAAAAGTTTATTTAAAAAACCTTAAAACTGGTCATGATAACAATTTATTAATGAAATATTGACTTTAAATCAAATATCGATTTATATAGTAAAATATTAAAATTCGTTTTTAATTGCATTATCAGTTATATAAAATAAATGAAAAAGTAAAAATATTTAAAAATTTGTTTAAAAAACCTTAAACTGGTCATGATAACAATTTATTAATGAAATATTGACCTTAAATCAAATATCGATTTATATAGTAAAATATTAAAATTCGTTTTTAATTAGGCTAACTGAATATTTTTTTCCTTACTTATATATAGATTTTTGATTCTATATGTATAACTGAAAATATTCATTTTTTCATCTGTTTGTTTTAATGCTATCATTTTGAATTAAATTATTATCTCTTTATTATTGTTTCTTGCGCTATTTAATTGCTAATAATATTGTTAGCTAGATTAATTAAATTTCTATTTGTATCAGATATTTTATGATATTGTATTTTTCATTCATATAAAACTTTTGCTTTTCCCCTAAAGTTTTAAAAATAAGCATTAATGAATAGTAGGCTAATTATTATTTTGTCAAATATTTTTGCTTTGCTTCAATTGCAATCAGACGACGATCACTTTTGTCACAATAATGGAATATATTTTCATTTATATTACCAATTGTCGAGCATTCCTTTTGCCGTTTAAACAATGTGTGTAGTTTAATGGGGCGCCGGACTTTTCGACAGCAAAAGACATTTCGACAGAAATATTATAAATTTGAGGAGGGGACTTTTCGACAGAAAAAGTAATTAAATTTCAAATTAAGGGGTGTAAAATCGAAAAATTTTCTCCAAAACAACAAAATGAAGCCAAACCAGTATTGAAATAAATAATTTTTTAAATCTAAAATTCTTTACAAAGAAAATAAATTTAAAAAAATTGGAAATCAATTTTTGAGAAAATTTTCTTATTCTTCTGAGGAGTATATTTTTGAAAATTTTAAGGACCCATTCTTAAGGGTGTATTTTTCTAAAAGTTTTTCCTAGCTAAAAAGCGTATCTTTAGTAATTCTTATTTAGCAATACATATTAGTATGTTAATTTAAAAGAAATTTAGTAAAATTGACAAGCAATACTTTATTTTAATAAGTATTATTTGTTTTTATGTTTACTGTCGAAAAGTCCATTATTTTTTGTTTTACTGTCGAAAAGTCCTTCACTGTCGAAATGTCCTTTGCTGTCGAAAAGTCCTTCTGTCGAAAAGTCCACTGTCGAAAAGTCCGGGAGCCGTTTAATGTTTGAAAAAAAATTTTGAAATTGTTTCACTTTCATTTTTTGCGATGAAAATTATTTAACAGCCGTAAATTCCATTAAAAACTATTAAGGAGTCCCTATTAGACTATTTGTTAATATTTATTGATTAACTTTTTTTATATTAATTAATTATTTTAAATTAAAATTTTGTAAGATTTATTTTGTTGCAAATCGACCTTTATTTTATGCAAATTTATTCTATCTACAATTAATCGTTAATTAAATTTGATTTAAGTTTACATTGAATTACTTTGTTTAAGTTGTATTAATTTTACTACATTTAGTATCATTTGTTAAAAATGTTTGTATAATCGATTTTTTATGCATATAATATTGAATTTCTTTATCATTTTATTTTTATACTGATTAGGGATTGAGATTTTTAAATTTTTTATTTTTACAATAGGAAATTAATTTAATTTTTCTGTCGTGTGGATTCTTTATTTCATATAAATATCTTCATATCATTTTTAATATTAATCCTCTTTTTATAATTATGTCTTGTTATTTTTCCATTTAATGGTATATTTTTATGCATTAGTTTTGTTATTGAAATTTAGAAAGCATTAATATGACATCAAATTTTTGTATTTAATAACTTAAATAAGCATGTGTATAATAAAAAAATTTTATAATTTAATATCCTTGATAAATTATCATTTTTAACTTATTTTTATATTTCTTGTTTAATTCAGCCCTCTTTTGCATGTCTTGGACAATCTAAAAAAATAAATTTCATGTTTTTCTTTTTTTATTTGAAGTGATTGATATTAATGTAAACATTTTTTTTATTATAATTTGTGATTGCTGAAATACATTCTATTGTATTTATTCCTTAAATAATTTATTTATTTTTTATGACTAATTTTAATCATATATTGGTATCTTTTTCTATTATCGTTAATTAATGGAATTGTCATATTACGGTTTATATTATTACATATAGAGTTTTTATTTAATATTGCTTTTTAATATTTTGAAATAATAAAATAAATTTCGAAATTTCAAATATTTATTAAAAATTACTATTTGCATATTTGTATTTCTTAGGTATCAAATTTTTACCTCAAAACTAAATATGTTTTTTTCTTTTTAAATTATAGCCTGGCATAAAATAAAGTTCATGAAGCATATTTAATAGTTGTTTTTCATTTATCTTCTTTCTTTAATATGTTTTAAAATCGAAGCTCATGATAGTTTTTGATTATAATTGCAAAAATACTTTGAATGAAAAAATCAAAAATTATAAATTCTTCAAATATTTATGTCAATGGAATATATAAATGAAATAAGTAAGAAAAATTAAAAGAAAATTGGAGATATAAGGAAATCATTGAAAAAAGAAATGAAAAATATCAGAAATTTGGTGATTTAATGGTAAAATAAATTATTTTCAAAAATTTTTTTGAGTTTTGTCGTCAGGCGCTGATGAAAGTTCTAAGTAATATCTTCTTTTTTTGCTTTTCTTGTGAATATTCGGAAATTTCACCCATCTTTGACCAAATAATTGAGAAATTTGGGAAATTGTTTCTTTTCTAATTTTTGACCGCCTTTTCCCCACATTTATAAAATTCTCAAATTATGTACAACTCAAACAAACCTTCAACATACATTCGGAATAAATAATCATATAAAATGACAAAATTTGCGAAGTTTTTTGCACTTTTCTTTAAATTCCTCTCAAATTCTTTCACATTGTCAATTATCTCTCGTCAAATGCATAACGCCAAGATGGGTCATAATTTGCGTCTTATGCTCTTCGATTTTCTCAATTTCGTAAAATCCCATCATGCCTTTATTATCGCCATAAATATTTATTTCTATTCTCTTTCAGTCGAGTTCCTAAATTTGCTATCTTGGCTAATCAAATTGTGAAATTTAAATAAAGATCTGTATCAAGAAATTCCTCTCGCATCTGATCCGTGTAAAATTTGTGTCGGAAAACATTCCGACATTTAATAATTACCAATATTTGAGATTTATTTTATATATATTTTATTGATTCATAATATCTATATTCCCGTACGGATTCTAATATCCTTTAAATTCAGCAACAAGTAAATATTCTGATTAGAAAATATATATAAAGTTTCATTTCTCTGAAATGTTGACTTTAATCAAATGGTTGCTTTTGAGCTCATGTTCTCTCGTTTCCCACGAGATTTTGAAAATTGATTCTTAACTCGAAATATAAATTAGGCAAAAAATTTATACCTTTTGCAGGGCGGGTAACAAAAATTTGGAACCAACTCGATAAAAAGCTTATTGAAATAAACTCATTAAATCAATTTAAAAATAAAATTAAAACTATTTCATTTCTGTAAGACTGACCGGAAAAATAAGTCGTATTATTAATTCATTAAAATAAAAAGTGATTTAGTCATTATTTTTATTTTTATTGATCTCACATTATACTTTATTTTTTGGCGGCGATCTCGTTTTTAATTGTTTATGCGCTTTCTTGAGGACATTTTAATTAATGTTTTGTCCTCAATGTAAGCGGATTTTTCCCTTTTGTGGACTTTTTCTTTATTGACAAATAAACAAATGGATAAATTTATTTTATAATTAGCAAATTATTTAATAGATGTTTTAATGATTTTCAAATTTATTTTAATTTGTTATTATTTTTATTTGCATAAAACTTAACCACATACATGTTTAATTTTTTAATTGTAATAAAATATTTATACGAAGTTTCATTTTTTAAATGTTATAAAAAATATTTATATATTTTAATGGATTAAATAAATTTATTATTTATAAATATTTATTTCATTAAAAATTCTTCAAATATCTTTTATTGTAAATGTACATGTGTAAAAATAAATTCGCATTGTTTTTTATTAATTTATTTTTTGATAATAAATACTAAACAACCAAATTAATTCCATTAAATAAATCGATTGCCGTATGTATTTGTAATTCAGTCTTTGGGGATTAGCTAAATTGAAAATAATAAAAAAAATACATTATAAATAAAATATTAAAAAGAACATATTTTTTAAAATTATAACAACAATTTTAAGATGCCAAATAGCACTGTCATCGTTCGTTCTCAACAAACCCCATACAACCGCGAGTATCACCACGAAAATTCAAAAGAATTTAGCGAAAAAATTGCTAACAAAATACTTGTGGCGATTAATTATAAACAAAAAATAATTTATGATTTTTGTAATTTGAAAAAATAAACACTTCATTTTTAATTAATATTTTTTTTTTGTTTTTTAATTATTAGACTATTTATTGAAATAACATATTTAAAAAAAAGTCACAATTAAAATGAAACACTATGTGCACGTTTTAGCCATTTTTCGTGCATTTTTTTTGACAGCTTTGATAATCATTTTTTTGATAACGTGATAATCATCAATTAAATTATAATAAAATTATTTATTTATATTTCAGAAATTTCTTCCTTTTTTCAATTTTGTTCTATGTTGCATAAATGTTTACATAAATAAAATTTTCTTATTTTTCATCCGCTTTTTCCTTCTCTTCCTTTACATCCGCTTCTTCCTCCTTGCCTTCCGGCACGTCGTCCTCTTCCAAATCAAACATCAAGGGCTAGGGCAAATTTATGCTTATGACAAAAGTTACCTAAAAACGTGAAAATTTTTCATAATGTTAATATTTAAGAAAATTTTTTTGGTTAATTACATTAATAAATTTAAATTTTGAAAATAATTTTGACTTTTTTACTTAAATATCTAATATTAATAGCAATACGCTTCTTAAAACTTTTAATTTCTTTTCAAAATTGTAATTTTTTGGGTAAAATGCTTTAATAAATCTAAAATTCAAAACAATTTAGCCTTTTTTTGAAAATATTTAATGACCTAAAAGGTAACAAAATCGCTTTTTTAAATTAACACCTTTTATAAGACCTAATTAAACTCACCCTGATCGTCCGTGCTAAAACCGTCATCTTTCTCTTCTTCCTTCTTTCCTTCCGACGTGTCTTCCTCCTCTACTTCTTCAGCTTCCTAATAAAACATCGAGTGCCAATCGTCGCTTATGATAAAATATTCTAAAAAATAAGTTTTTTTTTTAAATTTCACTAAAACATAATATTTGAATGTTAAAAACAAATTAGACCTTTTTGCTTAAATATTTAATGATATAAAATGACACTTTTCACTTTTTCTTTTTTTCAGTAAATAGTTTATAAATAAAAAAACGAAAAATCTTTGATTTTTTCATACAATAATTAATGCCACGAAATGTTATTAAATCGCTTTTAATTGACGCATAAAGGCATCTTGATCGTCGGCGCCTGAATCCTCCTCCTCTTCCTCCTCCTCGTCCTCCTACTCGTTTTCGTCTTCCTCGTCCTCCTCATGGGCCCCGCTGTCGCTGCTTAGTGTGATCAGCTCCACTTCTTCCTCCTTATTGTCTTCGCCTCCATCGCTACTTAAAGTGATGGGTTCTGTAAATTAATTAATTTAATTATTTAATTGTTCGGTCTTACCTAACTGAGCTAAACAGTCCAATAAATAATCAATGTATTTATTGGAAAACAAATAAATAAATATTTGGGGCGGAGGACGATTGGAGGAAATGTGGGAATACAACAAGAAAACAGAATGAACGAAGGAAATGAGCGGGGGTCAAAATATGGGGGAGGGATGATGTGTCTGACCTTTACAAAGGGAGCAGACACAATTAAATGAGAGAAATAGTGCGGGAGACAGAGAGAGGAAAATAACATAAATAAAATAATTAAAATGTCTCTCTCGGGGTCATCACCCGAACACCTCCCCTTTTGATTGGCTCATCCGGGCGAGTACCGATCAGGGGCTCGGCGGTTCCGTCCACTCCGGCGCGGCACTTGTTGCGGCGGTGTCGGGCTTCGACGGGCCTGCTCGGGTTCGAACTCGTCCTGGTGATCATCGTTGATCGGGTCAGGCCTTGGCTCAAGGTCCTACCCTACAATTCCAACGTTCGGTGCGGTGATCGGCAGATGGAATGCCTCATTTAAAATTGCCAATGGTTCGTGGCCATTTGCTGTGTTTTCCCGGTTTCGCAACTGATTCGCATGGAAGCGATTTGTCGAACCGTCGGGGAATTTGACCGTGTAGATGACTCCCGAGCATTCACAAATTGTTCCTGCTCTCCAATTCTGCGAGAGTCGGTGTCGAGCCCAAACTGGCTTATTTGACACAAATTTCTGCGGTCGGGTGCCAAACCGGCGATTGAAGTGTTGCTCCATTTTGGTGTCTCTCTCCGTTGGCTGCGGAAGAGGCGGCATTAGGAGATCAATCGTTGTGCGCGGTTTTCGCCCAAGGAGCATTTCGGCAGGGGATTTTGCGTCCGGCAGCGAATCGTTCGGTGTCGTGCGGTAAGTGACCAGGAAAGTGTTGATAATTTCCTTATTCGGCACTCCCTCCCCTTTTATTTTTCGAAAACGCTCTCTTAAAAGTGTCCACGAATCGTTCCGCTTGTCCATTGGACATTGGGTTGTACGGAGCGGAAAAGAGATGAGCAATTCCATTTGCTTCTGTGAATTTTGCAAATTCACTTGCGGCGAACTGCGTTCCGTTGTTGGTTACCAATGTTTCCGGTATACCGTGTCGTGTGAACAGATACCGCAGTCGTTCGATTGTTGCGGCCGCTGATTTTGTGGTCATTTCAAATACCTCCGGGTACTACGAATATGAGTCCACAACAATCAGAAATTCTTTTCCAAAGAAAGGGCCCGCATAATCGGCATGAATTCGTTGCCATGGCCGCGTTGATTTTGGCCATGAGTGCAAATCCGTTTTCGTCGGTGCCTTAGCGGCCAATTGACACGGTGCACAATTCTTGACGAATTCCTCGATTTGTTGATCCAATTTCGGCCAGAAGACGTACTGCCGGGCGAGTTGTTTCATCCTTTTAATTCCAGGATGGCCCTTGTGTAGCAGTGTCAAAATTTTGGTCCGGAATTTTTCAGGGATCACAATTCTTTCGCCATACATCAGACATTCCTTTAGAATTGTTAGATCAGCTTTTCTTCTGCCGAAAAGCTCAATCTCTTCTGATTGTGGCGTCAATTTGCGTTCATCAGGCCAACCGTCTCTGACGAAATTCATAACGCTTTGAATTGTTTTGTCCTTTTTTGACTCAGAGACCAAATTTTCAAATTTGATTGGCAAAATTTGCTTTGCCATATCCAAAATCATTTCAAGATCTTCGTCGATGTTGCACGCGGCAATCACTCTTTCATCATCACATTCAAATTCTTTGGCAATCAGGCGACTGAGTGCGTCGGCTTGACCAAAATCGTTGGTATTGACATACTCAATGTCGAAGTCGTAGGCCAGTAAAGTGAGTGACCAGCGAAGCAGCCGATTTGCGCTGCACTGCCGTATGCCTTTTTTGCTTCCGAAAATCCTGATCAGCGGTTTGTGATCAGTTTGCAATGTGAAGTGTCTGCCGTAGATCATTTTGTGGAACTTTTGCACTGCAAAAATCAATGCCAGGCCCTCTTTTTCAATTTGAGAATAGTTTTTCTCTGCTGGAGTGAGTGACCTTGAGGCATGTGCAATTGCTTTGCTTTGTCCGTTCGGAAATTTGTGGGAGATGACGGCCCCAATTCCGAGTTCCGACGCATCGGCTGCCACAATTATGCCCAATTTAGGATCATAATGGGTGAGGAGCAGTTCCGATGTAAGCACTTCCTTCAATATTTGGAATGCTTTTTGTCGTTCTTCCGTCCACTTCCCTTCAACGTCATCCTTCAGCATGTCGTCCAAAGGCTTCCGCGTGAAGCGCATGTTCTTGACGAACTGTTGGTAATGGTTTACCATGCCGAGAAATGATCGAAGTGACGAAATGTCTTTTGGAGCCGGCATTTGAGCAATTGCATGCGTTTTTGCTCGGTCCGGTCGGCGTCCATTCCGATCGATAATTTGACCCAAATACTTGATTTGGTCTCGGAAGAAGGTCGATTTTTCCAATTTGACTCGGAATCCATAACTTTGGATTCGAGAGAAGACTTCTTCAAAATGTTGGACGTGTTGTTCAGTAGTTGCGCTGACAACGATTATGTCGTCCAAGTAAGCGGTGGCAAAGTTTAGTCCGGCCAGCATTTTATCCATAATTGACTGGAATATGCTTGGTGCCGACTTTACACCGAAGGGCAACCGTTCCATTCGGTAATTCCCTTTGTGTGTCGCCAATCCGCACAAATCTTTGGATTCTTCGTCCAATTCGATTTGTAAATACGCGTCCCTCAGATCAATCTGGGAAAAAATTTTACCTCCATTCAGAGTGGCAAAAATATCCTCAGGTACTGGGAGCGGGTGTTGGCAGTCGAGAAGCGCATCATTAAGACCTGTCGAGTAGTCGATGCAAAGTCGCGATGAGCCATCGGCCTTTTTCACAATCAGAATAGGCGCTGCCCAGTTCAAATGGTCGACTTTGCTGATCACGCCCATCTTTTCCAATCGGCCCAATTCTTTTTCGACAACTTCCAAAGAGTTGTATGGCACAGGATGTGCCTTTCGAAAAATGGGTGCGTGTTCGGGTGGTAACACCCAGAGACAAAAAGGAAGACATTTTTATTTATTCCTTTCACTGTCTGTTTCACTCTCTCTTTCCTCATAGTCTATAATCGCTCTCTTTTATTCAACACTTTGACCTATTGATTAATTGTCCTCCCTTCCCCATTTTGCATTCATTCATTCAGTCTTTTTATTGTTGTTCTTTCTTCTCCAAATAATTGTGCTCCTCCGTCCAAATTTAATTTATTTATTTGTTATTTAATTTCTTCAAATAAATTTGTTTGTTAATTTGTTTTGATTCGGTATCAAGACCGAACATTGGCGACGCCCGGATTAACCGAACTGTGGACTGCCGACAATTCTGATCTGTCGATCACCCGATTTTGAAATCAGAGATATTTTTGCGCTGCTGTCTTAGTACCTTGGCGATACTAATTCAGCTCGTCCACGCGCACCCACTTGTTTAGCATCTTGGCGCTGTTAAACAATAAGTGGTGAACGACAATTTCGGCACTTCAAAAACCCCAACAGTGGTTAGATCATTCACAATGGCGGCAAATGTCAATCTGCAAGATTTGATCAATTTGATGGCCCAACAGCAACAGCAAATGCAGCAACAGCAACAAATGGTTCAACAGCAGTCACAGCAAATCGCGCAACTGCTGAACCAAAACGCACCGAATGCCGCTGGATTGGCACAGCCAAATCTCATCACCATCATCCCGGCTCTTCCCGACATTTCGCCATTCGAATCAAATGATGAACGCAGTCGCGTCGCGGAATGGCTGGACCGATTCAAGTTTGCGCTCGATTGTGCTGCACCGATGGCCAATGACGAAATCAAAGTCAAGTGCCTGATGAACAAGCTGAGCGAAAACGCATTCAGCGAGTACAGCCGATCAGTGCTTCCCGCCGCCGTCACCGATTTTGATTTTGCGACAACAATCCAAAAGCTGGAGAAATTGTTCGCCAAACCTCAGTCAATATTCATAGACAGATACGAATGCTTGAAGGCGGTGAGAGGGGATGGTGAAGACTTCAGACAATTCGTGAATCGGCACAAAAAGCTGTTGTCGGATTTCAAATTCGACGAATTGAAAAAGGAGCAATTTAATTGTTTGATGTTGCTGACCGCATTGAAATCGCCAAACGACGCAGCTTTAAGGCAGCGAATCCTTGCTAAATTAGCAACGGATGGCGACAATGTACGCTATGATGGAGTCGTTGAAGATTTGATCAACTATCAATCGACGATTTCGGAAGCAAAGGCCGTCGAAATTCCATCATACACACGAGCCGTAAATGCCGTACACAAAAAGGGGCAAGGAAAGTCCCCGCAAAAATGGTCAAAGGAAACGGCACAAAACAACGCAGCAAAAACGAAGTGCTGGCGTTGTGGAGAAGAACAACACCGGCCGGACGATTGCCGGCACAAAACAACAAAATGCAATAAGTGCAAATTTACAGGCCATCTCCAAAGACAATGCGAAAGCGTCCATGCATGGTGGAAAAAGATGAAGTCCCAAAGGACTACGACTAGCAAAGTCGGTCATCTTCGCATTGGAATGGCTGGAATGACGAACACCCCAAATTCGGCGCTCAAAATTGAAATGTTGATGAACCAAAAATCAGCCAAATTTTATCTCGACACTGGCTCGGACATCATACTCATTGACGAAGGGACGCATGCCAGTGTTGGGCACCCACCGATTAAAGAGTGTAATGAAGTTGGGAAAACTTTCGATGGCAAAAGGGTCCAATTCATCGGAAAAGGGACTACCACATTTGAGTTAAATGGCCAATCGATTGTTGAAGAATTTTATGTGGCCAAGCAAGGGTCACTGAATTTATTGAGCCGCCGAGCAATGGACAAATTTGGGCTGTTAAAGGAATTAAGGCAGAAAATCAGCAGTGTGGCAGTAAATGCGTGTACAGCCAACAACAAAAAGGGACAAATCCCAGATGGCGCAACGCAAATTGCCGGAACCGAAGCCAAAATCGAGGCACTCAAATTTTCCTTCCCCGATGTGACAAACGAGGGGTTGGGACACTGCTTGAAGGAGAAGGCGCATCTCACGTTGAAGGAAGACGCCAGGCCAATTTATCGCAAGGCACGTCCAGTGCCATACAATTCAATGAATGTCGTTGAATGCGAATTGAGCCGATTAGAAAAATTGGGCGTGATCACGAAAGTCGACCATTTGGAGTGGGCAGCTCCAATTTTGATTGTGAAAAAGGCCGACGGATCATGCACGAATGTGCATTGATTATTCAACGGGACTGAACGACGCGCTTCTCGACTCGCAACATCCACTGCCAATTCCCGAGGATATATTTGCAACCCTCAATGGAGGAAAAATATTCTCACAAATCGATCTGAGAGATGCATATTTGCAGATCGAATTGGACGACGAATCCAAATTATTATGCGGTTTGGCAACGCATAAGGGAAATTATCGCATGGAGCGATTGCCTTTTGGAATAAAAGCGGCACCAGCAATTTTCCAATCGATTATGGACAAGATGCTGGCCGGATTGAGTTATGCCACCGCTTACCTGGATGACATAATTGTTGTCAGCGGGACAATCGAAGAACACACTCAACATTTAGAAGAAGTGTTCACCCGAATCCAGGCCTACGGACTCCGAGTCAAATTGGAAAAATGCTCATTTTTCCGCAACCAAATAAAATATTTGGGGCAAATAATTGATCGGAATGGCCGTCGTCCTGATTCAACAAAAATTAATGCCATTACCAAAATGCCGGCTCCAACAAACATTTCCATACTTCGTTCATTTCTCGGCATGGTAAATCACTACCAACAATTCGTCAAAAATATGCGTTTCATTCGAAAACCATTGGACGACATGCTGAAGAAGGAAACTGAATGGAAGTGGTCAGAAATGTGTCAAAATGCGTTTGAGAAGTTGAAGGAAGTCTTGACTTCGGAATTGCTGCTCACACACTACGATCCCAAGATGGAGATTATTGTGGCAGCCGACGCATCAGAATTTGGAATTGGAGCGGTAATTCAACACAAATTTCCGAATGGACAGGTCAAGGCAATTGCGCATGCCTCCAAATCTCTTTCGCCGGCTGAGAAAAATTACTCACAGATTGAGAAAGAAGGACTTGCGCTCATTTTCGCCGTACAAAAATTTCATAAGATGATTTACGGCAGACATTTCACACTGCAGACGGATCACAAGCCGTTACTTAACATCTTCGGCAGCAAAAAAGGAATCCGCCAATGCAGCGCAAATCGCTTACTTCGTTGGTCATTGACACTTTTGGCCTACGATTTCGCGATTGAATACATCAACACGAAAGACTTTGGGCAAGTTGACGCACTCTCGCGGCTCATTGCCAAAGACATATGCAGTGAAGACGAACGAGTCATTGCTTCATTTTGTGTTGAAAAAGAAATTGAACTCAATTTCGACACGACAATTGAAAAATTGCCAATCAAATTTGCAGACCTCGTCAAAGCATCGGAAAAGGATAAAATCATCCAACAAGTGAAAAATTTCGTCAGGAACGGATGGCCCGACGAACGCCAAATGAAGACCGAATCGGAGACAATCCAACTTTTCAACAGACGAAAAGCTGATCTCTCGATTTTAAAAGAATGTCTCATGTACGGAGAACGAATTGTGGTTCCAAAAATTTTTCAGGGAAAAATTTTAAATTTGCTGCACAAGGGCCATCCTGGAATGAAAAGGATGAAGCAATTGGCTCGACAATACGTCTATTGGCCGAAATTAGACGCCGAAATTGAGCAATTCGTGCAAAATTGCCAGCCCTGTCAAGACGCAGCAAAGGCCCCGACAAAGACGAATTTGCACTCGTGGCCAAAATCGACGAGTCCATGGCAAAGAATCCATGTTGATTATGCCGGACCATTTTTCGGGAAAGAATTCCTGATTGTTGTCGACTCATTTTCGAAATACCCCGAGGTTTTCGAAATGACGACTAAATCCGCGGCCGCGACTGTTGATCGTTTGCGTTATCTCTTCACTCGTCATGGAATTCCTGAGACGCTGGTGTCGGATAACGGAACGCAATTCGCAAGCAGTGAATTTGCAAAATTCATGGCCAACAACGGAATCATACACTTATTCTCGGCACCGTACAATCCAATGTCCAACGGACAGGTGGAAAGATTCGTGGACACATTCAAGAGGGCTTTTAAGAAAATAAAAAGGGAGGGAACGGCCAATAAGGAAGTGATCGAAACCTTTTTGATCACTTACCGAACGACTCCTAATGATTCGCTCCCGGAATCAAAATCACCAGCAGAAGTGCTTCTCGGACGCAAGCCGCGTACCACGCTGGATCTGCTCAAACCTCCTCCGCCAAGACCAATGGAGAGAGATGAGAAAATGGAGCGAAATTTCAACCGAAGATTTGGGACACGAATTCAGAACTTTGGGCCACAGGAAAAAGTTTGGGCCCGGCACCGTCTATCACAAAATTGGAAGGCCGGTACCATTTTCGAAAGCGCCGGAGTGATTTTTAAAGTCCGATTTTGCGATGGATCAGCTGGGCGCTTCCACGCAAATCAACTCCGAAGGCGCCAGACTTCGACTGATCAGTGCCCATTAAATGTTTTGAATGATGCATTTAATTTGCCAATTCCACGGGCAAATTTGGACCAAGGGCAGGACCCTCAAGAAAGGCCTGACCCTATTGGGGAACCGGACAATGTTGTGGAACAACAAATTGAAGAAGAGCAGCAGAACATTCCGCAAAATCGCCGCAGTCGATCGCCACCGCCACAACCGGTGCAACGTCGTTCTGATCGTCGCCGAAGGGCACCTGTGCGATTTTCCCCCGGATGAGAAGACTTAAAAGGGGAGGTGTTCGGGTGGTAACACCCAGAGACAAAAAGGAAGACATTTTTATTTATTCCTTTCACTGTCTGTTTCACTCTCTCTTTCCTCATAGTCTATAATCGCTCTCTTTTATTCAACACTTTGACCTATTGATTAATTGTCCTCCCTTCCCCATTTTGCATTCATTAATTCAGTCTTTTTATTGTTGTTCTTTCTTCTCCAAATAATTGTGCTCCTCCGTCCAAATTTAATTTATTTATTTGTTATTTAATTTCTTCAAATAAATTTGTTTTGATTCGGTATCAAGACCGAACAGTGCGGCGTCTTCTTTCAACGACAGTCGTGCCTTCTCCTTTGTGCAGAGTCCTAACCCGTCTTTAACGACTTCGGGAAAGGCCTTTTCAATGCCTCAATTTTGGCTTCTGTGCCGACCATTGTTTTATGCCACTGGGGATAATTTTCTCTCCCTTTGGGCGGCCGGCGTTGCACAAGTTTACTGCCACGTTGCTGATCTTCAGCTTCATTTCGTCCAACAAACCAAATTTGTCCATGGTTTGGCAACTCAGCAGATTAAGTGAGCCTTTCTTTGCCACGTAAAATGGTCGCTTCACTTCAATCTCGCCGAATTTGAAAATGCCAATACCTTTCCAATGAATGGAACTTCCTTTCCATCAAAGGTCTTCCCAATTTCGTCGCACACTTCGATCGGTGGCTTGCCAATTTCGGCATAAGTCAACTCATCAATCACGTCGATGTCCGATCCGGTGTCGAGGAAGAATTGGACTTTTTGTTGGTTCAGCAGAATTTTGATCTGCATCAACGAAAGTGCATTGATCGAACAGGAGGTCATTCCGATCCTCAAATGTCTGATTTTCTTGTTTCCCAACATCTTTGCACTTTGTTGTTTCCTCCATGCCTGAACACTTTCACATTTCTTTCCCAAGTGACCATTGGTACCACATTTCGGACACTTTGTCACTTTGAATCGGCAGTTGAATGGCGGATGGTCACATTCTCCGCATCGCCAACAACTTTTGTTTGCCGTTGTGGTTTGTCCACTTTTGGGGAATTTGTTCTTCGGCAGGGAATTTTGCTTGCCCTTTTGATGGACAGCATTTACATTCCGAGAGCTGATCGGTGTTTCGATCGCTCGAGCCTCCGCAATCGTTGACTGGAAGTTGATTAAATCTTCCACTATTCCGTCATACGACACGTTTTGTCCGTCCGTTGCCAATTTGGCCAAAATCGTTGCCTCAGTGTTGCGTCGCTCGGCGCTTTGAGTGCCGTCAAGAGCATTAACGAGTAAAATTGCTCTTTCTTCAAATCGTCGAATTTGAAGTCGTTCAGCAGCTTTTTGTGTCGATTTATGAAATGTCGGAAGTCCTCGCCATCTCCCCTCACCGCTTTTAGGCATTCATACCTGTCGAAGAAGATTGACTGGGGTTTCGCGAAAAACTTCTCCAATTTCAGCAATGTTGTCGGAAAGTCGAAATCGGTGACTAAAGCTGGCAGAACTGAGCGGCTGTATTCACTGAAAGCCATCTCGCTCAGCTTGTTCATCAGCGACTTGACCTTGATTTGCGAGTGCGAATTTGAAGCGTTCGAGCCATTCGCTCACTCGACTTTTTTCATCACACGCTTCGAATAGCGAAATGTCCGGCAGCGAAGGGATGACGACTGGATTCGGCGGATTTTGTTGACCAGCTGCGATGTTTGCAGCATTTTGGTTCGCTAGCAACTGCGCAATTTGTTGCGACTGCTGCTGCACCAATCTCTGTTGGTCCTCAAATTGTTGCTGTTGCTGTGTCATCAGTCTCACCAATTGGTCGATGTTCGCAGCCATATTGAGTTGTTTTCGCTTTCAACAATTTATGACAAATGCCAACTCGGCTTTGATGAATTTGCAGTTTTGTTTTACTGCTGTTTGACGAATTTGCCAGCCCGGCTTTATGAAATTCGATGATAGCCAACCCGGCTTTAGAATTTCAATTTGGGTGATGGCCGACTCGGCTTAAGAAATTCGATGATGGCCAACTCGGCCTTAGAATTTCAAAATTGTTGATTGCCGACTCGGCTTTAGACGATGATGCTCAGCCAACCCGGCTTGAGTTGAAGAGAGGCGTCGCCAATTGTTCGGTCTTACCTAACCGAGCTAAACAGTCCAATAAATAATCAATGTATTTATTGGAAAACAAATAAATAAATATTTGGGGCGGAGGACGATTGGAGGAAATGTGGGAATACAACAAGAAAACAGAATGAACGAAGGAAATGAGCGGGGGTCAAAATATGGGGGAGGGATGATGTGTCTGACCTTTACAAAGGGAGCAGACACAATTAAATGAGAGAAATAGTGCGGGAGACAGAGAGAGGAAAATAACATAAATAAAATAATTAAAATGTCTCTCTCGGGGTCATCACCCGAACATTAATTTTATTAATACAAATATTTGACTATTAACTACACCAACGAGTGCCCGGCGGAACATTTTTCTTATTATTATTGTTGAAGTTATTTATTGTGTAAAGTTTTTTTGGTGGGATTTTCCTTAAAAAATCTTTTTTTTATTACTTAGATCTAATTGTTTGGTTGTAAAAGATGAAAAAGCGAAATACAGATTTGGCTACCCATCCCCCTATGTTAAGAATTTTATAATATTTATATTAATTTTTTTTAATTATTTAAAAATATTAATTTATAATAAAACCCTCATTCGTTGTATATTTTAGAACAAATTTTTTTGTTTTAAATTCGTATTTTGGTCATTTAATTATTTTTTGGCCTCTTGACAATGGTCTTTCGCATGTCATTCGGGTCCCTCTTGTTCATCATTTCAGCCGATCTCATCTGCTTGCTGCTGCTGCCCCCCCCCTTCCATTTATCTCGTTGCCTTACACTCTCTCACACCTTTCTTTCTATTTCTCTCTCAATGTCATGCAGTGTTTTACTCTCTCATTGTTTCTACACACTCTCGTCACAGTCACTCGCATTAGCTTTCTCGCCGCGCTCTCAAGCCTTAATTGTCTCGCATCTGCATGGCTGCCACTCTTACTTCTCATTTGGCTGGCGCTGTGTTGGCCTACAGCTATCCCATAGATATGGGAGGCTACCGTAATCCGGACAAAATGGTCGCCTCTAACTACTAAATTCTGGTGAAATCATGGCCTCTAACTACTAGAACTTTCCCATAACTTTGGTGATGAAAATTAATTTGATTTTTTTATAGTAAAATGATTATGTAATTTAAGAAAAAAATTAAATAACTGCCCCTAAAATATTTGATTAAAAAAATAATATTACAATATGTTAAAAACATAAAAAATATCATTAAATTCGTTTGGGTCAAACATAAATTCGATTTCTTATTTCTTGTATGTAATTATTTACTATATTGGATAAAAACATGTTTAGATAAAAAAATATAATTCATAAAGGATTTCATTTAGAAATCAATTGAAATAAACGTAAAAGATACTTTTGATTTTAATTTGTGTTACTCCCATTTAAATGAAAAAATTGAAATTAGCAAAATTGGAGTGACAGCCAATAATGTTTTTTATTCTCTTGATGGATAAGGAAGCCAAAAATTATAAGTATAAATCCAACAATAATTTGAATTAATCTCAATAAAATAAAAAAATGCAAAATTAAAGCAAACTTTTGATAATAAAAAAATAGGCTATAAAATGTAGATTTTAAATAATGGTTACGGCATCTCCGATAAATTCAAAAGTGGAACATCCCTTGCAGTTCATTATTTATTAAAACACCCTAAAGAAATTTATTAAAAATAATTTCTCTAATAATTAAAATATAAACAATCATAAATAGACGAATATTTTATTTAAGTAGTAATGAGGTTATTGCCCGATTTAAAAAATATCAAAAAAGCCTACCATAGATGTATTTAAAATGGGCAAAGCTGAATTCACGGCTCATGTTGAGTGATTAAAACAATAACATTAATGAAATTTCAAATAAAAAGAACAGAAGGTGTGGGAAAGATTTATGGGTTGAGAAAATAATAAAAATTTTTATCAGATGTAGAAAATTCGAATTATGTATAACAAAAATAAATTTTCCTATTAAGTATCAATTTCTTTTTTAATATAAAATTTTATTCTTCTTTTTCTTACTCGCATTGTTATTTGTTTTTGTAGTTAGTTGGATTTCCATATATATGAGCTCAGCTCCAAAATTTTTCGTTTTATTCTGATGCATTTAAATTCCAAAATTTTAATAAGGATAACTTTATTTAGTGCTATTAGATTTATACATTTAAAAAGTGTATATGATTTTTTTTCACAGCTGCAACTTCTTGTTTCCCCGTAGCAAATGAGCAACCATGGTTAAACACTTTTTTAACGTGTTTTACAATTTCAAATAATCACCGGAAAACGACTAACCGAAATTTGCAAATTTTTTGGTGGTGCACAAATTGGCATTGGCACTGCACAAAATATTGCTGTTCACCGGTGATCTACAGCATCCATAAACACAATATATAAGGAGGACGTGCCAAAATGAAGACAAACCTTAGAAAAAAAGACACTTGTTATCCCTGAATTAATTCTTAATTTATTAAATTAATAAATAGGGATGGGATTTAAAAGTTCTTTATTTGCCCTTTAAACTGCATATTTTAGATGTTCGCCCATAAAATAAGTTTTTCACTTATTTTGCGTGCTTATAAATAAAATCAATTCACAAATATTTAAAAGAAACCATAATTAAAATTGTTTAATAGACTTATAATTTAAGGGTATGTTCAATGTATTTATCAAATTTAAAAAAAAATAATTAAAAATTATTTTATCCTTTTATATAAAAAACAATTAATAAAATAATACCAAATAATGCTTTTTTAAGAAAATGAAAGTGAAAAATGAAATAATTAAATAAATGTTCTATAAATTTATATTTATAAAAAATTTTGATATTGAAAATTTATAAAAATTTTACTTATTATATTGCAAGTTTTTAGAGCACTGCGAATAAATTTTAATGTTTTTTTCACTGCAATTAAATATAATTATTTTGTATTTTAGGTTCTAAAATGATTATTCATACTATATTTAGCTATTTCGAGATTTTATGCTGAAATTAACAAGTTTGAATAGATTTGTAAAATTGTGCCCTCAATTTAGAAAATTTATGTGTAATACCAATAATAAATTTATAATTTTCGGACGATGATGTTTTCTTCATTTTGTTCATGTTTTCAGTTTGTTTCGTTTAATCTCATTGCAATGCAATAATTGTGCATATTTTTAACGACTCGATTTTTGCTTAATTTGAATATAAAATTTTTTAATATTTAAAATCTTTGTTTTTCAGCTATCCATTCCAATGTTTTTTATTTCGAATGCCATCATATTATTATTCTGATTCAAATATTTTTAATTTGATTATATTATTTTTCTTTAAAAAGTTATGTTTTCCTTATTTTAGGAATTTTAATTCTCATACATCCAACTCTTAGGAGATATGCCTTTTCATAGTTTTATGGCTTCGCTTTTCGATTGATTTTTTTTTAATTTCAATTCACTATTGCAAATTTTGGTTTTTACCAAGAGATAAAATAACAAAACTTTTTTCTTCTGCATATTTTTTAAATAAAATTATCATGTTAAACAATTATTTAAGAAAAAATAATTTAAAATGAATAACTAAATCAATTAGTTAAATTAAATTTTGCTGACATCTTACTTCTATAATTAAAAATCAAATAAAGGTGTAAACGATAAAATCATTATTAAACGTCAAAAACATTATTGATGTAATTTAGCAAAAATATTAAATAATGAATCGTTTCAAAATTATTTAAAATTCATTTAATAAATTACAAATTAATGGTCAAAAATAAATATTATTTCTGCAGAAATTTAATACTAGTTTATTTACTTAAATAATAAATTTTAAAAAATATAATTTTATTTATAAAATTAACAACCGCAACCGCGAATACAAGTGCTTCAAGCTCACGAACAACCATGAATAATATACCTAACAGATTATTTCTTAAAAAAACATTACTTCAAAAGATAAATAATTTAATAAAAATTTATGAAGAATATATGATTGAATAATTGCTAAAAACCAAAACTTAAAAATTAAAACAATTCTTTTTCATAATTTCAATATTATTCAAAATAAATAAAAATTTTACGTATTTAGATTTTAAAACCTTCAAACCTTATACTTTAAATAAAAAAATTTAATAAAAGCTCCCTTTTCAACAATACTATATTTTTTTAAATGCCAAAATTTAATAAAATTAATCTCCCATCAGCATGAATTGTTTTGGAATAAAATTCACCGTTTTTTTTAAATGAAGAAATCTTATGTTAAAATAATTTAATAACATATAGTATTAATATTCTTACTAGATTACATTTCGTTTGTATTTACCAGAATTGTATTTGTTCTTAGCCTAATGTTTCATAAAAAATTGTTAAGGAAAAATAAATAAGGGAAAATGGTGATGGATTAAAGTAAAATTACATCAGTAGGTTTAAATTTATATTAATTTTAAGTATTGAAAATGCTGGAAATTTTTTCAAGCAAATATTTCTTAATGGATTGAAACTGTACACTCATAGTAATAAAGACAAAAATTCAATTCAGCTAATCAAATCATAAATACTGAATTTACAACAAAAGTCTGTTCTCAACGTACTTAGATATATAAAGAAATATTAGAGCGCGGATTTTTCAGCACAAAAATGAAATAGAAATAAGTGACATAAATTATTTAAATATAAAAGTCTCTTTAGTGTTAGATAAAAAATATGAAACAAAATCAATATATTTTAAATAAAAATTATATTATTATTTTTAAATTATTAAAAAAATATACATTTAATTTAAAGATTGGAAAAATAAAACTTATTCATAAAGAAATAATTTATTATTAAACAAATAAAAAGATGAAAAATTCTCTCGTGAAAATTTTTAACTATATTGGACATGTCAGCATTTATGAAGTATTTACAACCCAAAATTGAAATCTGATAAAATTTATTTTTGCATATATTATAAAAAAATAAAGCAATATAAAAATTTAAAAAATTCTTGTTTGAATTTAGCGTTTGATAGATTTAATTGCCACGCAAGAAATCGCGTATGTTACGTATTTAAAAACGGTGCTAGGTCGATCCTAAAAAAGTATCAATGGGGCGTTCCTAAAAAAGTATCAATGTGGGCGATCCTAAAAAAGTATCAATGGGGCGTTCCTAAAAAAGTATCAATGTGGGCGATCCTAAAAAAGTATCAATGTGGGCGATCCTAAAAAAGTATCAATGTGGGCATTCCTAAAAAAGTATCAATGTGGGCATTCCTAAAAAAGTATCAATGATAATAAATAATTAAATTAATTATAACCATCAAATTTAAAGATAAATTTAAAAAAAATAATATAAAATTTGTCATTTTGTTTTAAATTTTTTGCACGAATATCTTTTGTAATCGATGGGCGAAATGCAAAAAAAAAGAGTAAACAAAAGGAACGGCATGAAATTTCATACTAAAACAGAAAAAAGAATAAAATAAAAATGGAATGCCTTGAAATTCTAGGAGCAAAAATGGCTTATTCTATGGACGAAAAATGCAAAAAAAGGGTAAACAAAAGGAATGGCATGAAATTTCATACTAAAATAGAAAAAACAATAAAATAAAAATGGAATGCCTTGAAATTTTAGGAGCAAAATTGCATTTGATGAGAATGAAATGTTGAATAAAACAAAAAATGGGTGTATATATATAAGTAACAATATGGTCTTTCCATCATGAGTCTCAAAAATGCTTCCAATAAAAATTATTCTCCTGATTTTCTTGATTTGCACACCAAATTATGCTGAAAACATTACTGAAAATGCCAAATCTCGAAGTGAACGAGACCTAATCAGTGTTGGGCTCATAATTGGGGCAGTTCTCTCAATTTCGCTCGAAAATTTTACAAATGAGTTTCTTTTTAAGCAAATTGAACGCATAACCAAAAATCCAAGCATACAGAGCATTTGCCTGCACAGTGTTGTTTTACTATTTGTGTATAATTAATTAAAAATGATCAGAATTCGATAGGTTTTCCGTTTACAAAAAAAGAACATTCCTTGGAATTCCGATTAAATTTCATTGATATAATTAATAATTGTTGCTCAGGGCTATCAAAATATTTAATTTTAATATTTATTAATTCTAAAAAAACTCATAACTCCAACCTAATTAAGATTTTGCTGGTGACAAATACAGACACTACAGACAAAGCCAGATTGAAGTTTTGTTTTATTCTATTGCAAAGAAATCTTTGAAGACAAACTTGTTCCAATGCTGATTGGTGTTAACGCATTCCATATCCGATCAAAAAATCATTCCGATACAAAATATCCGCTTGTTAGGCCTTAAGCAAGCCGCCACGATTTATTAAATTCTTTATAATTTTGAATTAAAACTCTACTCTCAAATTTAAAGCAAAATTCTGAATCTTTTTAAAATTTATGCAGTCGAAATAACAGTTGGAATAATAATTTTAAATATTATGGTGATACTTTTCAATTGTACATTAATGAAATTGAAAATCGGTCTAAAATTAATTAAAAAATAAAATATTTATATAAATTCTAAAATATTTGTATTAACAATTATTAAATTTAATTATTTATTACCATTGACACTTTTTTAGGAACGCCCCATTGATACTTTTTTAGGAATGCCCACATTGATACTTTTTTAGGAACGCCCCATTGATACTTTTTTATGATCGCCCACATTGATACTTTTTTATGATCGCCCACATTGATACTTTTTTAGGAACGCCCCATTGATACTTTTTTAGGATCGCCCACATTGATACTTTTTTAGGAACGCCCCATTGATACTTTTTTATGATCGCCCACATTGATACTTTTTTATGATCGCCCACATTGATACTTTTCACCCATTAAAAATTGTACGAGTTGCCTTTGTACGAGTTGCCATTGACACATTTTTTTTATTACAGACATTGAACTATGAAAAAATAAAGCAACATAATAGTTAATTTTAATATGTTCAATACTATTAAACTTATTTGTTAGCTTTTTTGGAAGAAAGCCATGAATAAAAATGTTGAAATAATTAAATTAAGAATATCGAATAATTTAAAGAAAAATAAATAGTTCCATACAATTCGTAGAAAATATTTTCAATTTTACATTTTTGCGACTAATTGAAAATAAAGAAAAATCAATTCAAAAAATAAAAAACCCTAAAACAAATATAATTTAATTTCAAATTACAGATATAAATTAAAAAATAAATGAAGAAAAGAATGAAGAAACGAATGAAAGAAAAATATTCGTCATACTAGACACATTTTCTCCATCGGAAAATTGTCAAGTGTTAAAAAGTAATTATGAATGATCGTAATGTTAAAAGAAATAACCAAACAATTTGAAATGTTAAAATGGGACAGAAATGAGAAAATGATAGGGACAGAAACTGGGACATGCTGAATAAACAAAAACATAAATCAATAATTTATCCATCAAAAGAAAAACTTTAAATTAAGTTTCTGCAAATAAAAAACTAATCCAACAACAATATAAATTTCACATATGCCATAAAAAATGCAGTCGCGATATGTGAAGATCTTGTAAACAAAAATTCTCAATAAAATTGGGAAACTCCAATTAAAATGCGTAATAAACCTATGTTAATTATATTAACTCATAACAATCATCAATATGTCAAATTGTCTAATTTAAATCTTGTAAATTTTATTTAAATAAATTTGAAAATCAATTAAAATAAAATCTTCTATTAATAGGAGTATCAAACAAGGCCAAAAAATGTGCCAAAACTGAAAAAAACAGGTCGAAAAATAAGTTAATTTCCTTTTATTTATCTATTTCGATAGTGCAATTCTAATCAAAAACAAATTTTGGACTTTTTTCCAAGAATTTTGCAAAAAATCTGTTGGATATTGTGACCTTTTCATTATTTAAATTAGTTTGGCATTTTGTTGGAGTCCTTTTTTTATTGTTTTGTTATTTTATTTCCCTCAGTTCGTAGCTATTGTTATTAGTTATTCGGTTAATAAATATTGTGCCCTTTCTCCTCCGACTACTATTTTGTGGGCTTCGAATTGTATTTGTTTGGTGTAAGATTAGTCCAACAATCCGAGCCCTGTTCCTAAGTCCCTTATTATAAAGCGAAACAGAATATAAAATAAATTTAGAAATTAACCATAAGAAATATATTTTCATTATAAAATATCATATAGATCTCATAAAAATAAATGTTGGTCGTCTATACCAGGAACGTAGTAATTATTCTTAATACACATATTTAAAAGGTATTCAATATAACCTAATCTAAAATTAAAAGTACATAATTTAAACAACTTTTTCACAAAAAAAAAACAATTGGATAACATCAATTGTATAAACGAATGATTTGAGCAATAAACAAAATACAATATTTTGCTTTTAAATATTTATAAACCATAAATATCTAATCTGTATTTAGGAAATAAAGGGTCACAAAATGCAAACACCGTCAAAACGATTGTTTCTCCTCCAAGATGTCAATATTTTGAATATATATTAAATACAAAATAAAAAATATTCAGCAAGATGAAAACAAAATAAAAATATTTACCATCATTTACAAACAATCAAATTTATTTATGAATAAAGTAAGTTGCAGCATTGAAAAATTTTGTACTAATTAATTAATTAACTTATTCGTTTTGATAGCTTTTCTAGAAAATCCACATCATAAGTTAATAAATCAGCCAATATTTAAAAAGAAAGTTATTTTTATGGAATTTAATTATTTTGGCATATTAAAGGAAATTTACTTATGGTTTGTTTAATTATTGTTTTTTTAAATTTTTGTATATTATTCTTACTTTAATTTCTTTACTATTTATTCATTTCCCATTAATTTTCTTCTTTTTGATTTAAGAACCACTTTAATTTATATCGGTGTACTATTATTTTTTCAATTTTTCTTTACTGCACAAAAATTTTAATGCCACCTTATTCTGGAATCAAACGACTTATCTAATGCAAATAATGAAAATTGCAATATTAAAAAAATTAAAAAATTTGCCCTTTAATTCTCCGATAAAAAAGATAAACCAAAAAATTCAGGGTATAATTACGTATATATAGAATAATATAAATAAATGCTTACAACAAAAAATATTCAGACAAAAATTATGGACCATTTAAAGTTTTTTGGTATTATTATATTAAAAAACAATAAAATAAATATTAAAAAGAACACAAAATATATTATACAAACATTAATTAAAAAACAAAATAACAAAGCTCTCAATAAAAAAAAAACTTTTTTTACAAATAGCAAGGGATTAGCAGAATATAATTTTAAATTAGTTCATAGATATCGATGAGCTGCAAGGTTCCAATTGCCACTGGCAAAAAAACGAAAATTAAAACAATAAAGTGATTAACAAAATACAAACTACCAAAATGAAGAAAGATGATACAATAAAAAAAATCCCAAATGAAAAAAAAAATATTGAAACGGGCAATTAAGATCAACGAGTCCAAATTTTTGAATTTGTTACAAAAATCGCTGAGTGCCAAGAGATAAAAGAAAATTCAAAATATAAAGGGATTAACAAAATAAAATTTAACATATGTAATAAGAAAGACGATGATTTTACATTAAGTTTACGATTATGATTAAATTCTTTTAAATTTTATAAAATAACAAAAATAAATTAAATTCTACATTAAAAATTAGACTATTCTAATCTAAATTTAAAATTTTGTCTACAAAATTTTTAATGATATTTTTGATGTACTTCGGCTAGCTTTTTTGAGGCATTTAGGTAAGGTTTTTAAATTTTAAACATTTAAGAAATTGCTAAAATTTTTGTTTTTTGGGCCAATCGGTTTTGCATAATTTTTCAAAATCAAGTTATTTGATTTTTTGAATGAGCAATCCCAACACTTTTAACTATATGATTTGCAATATTTTTGGTAATTAATTTAAAATCTTTTAAGTTCTGTGGATGAGATTTCTTTGTTATATATTTTATTTTTATTCCTTTAGTTTTAAGGAATTTATATAAATTTTATCCATAATAACAAAAGATTTTCTATTTTGTTTTTCAATTAAACTATAAATTTCTTGCATCGGTAATTTTATTATATTTTACTTATAATTTTAATGTTCTACTTATGTTTAATATTTCAATGCTTCCGTGTTCTCCGCGAATATACAAAGCTTTGATGTTTTTCACTATCGGTTCATTTTTCTAAATAACAATTAGCACAAAAAAATTATGTTACAAATGTATGTTTAGCGTAGAAAATTATTTTTGCTATTTTTAGCGTTGATATTTATTTTATTTTTTCGTTCTGAATAATTTTTTCTTTAATTCATTCATATTTATTTTTATTAAACAAATATTTAGTTAGATTGTTTTTGTATTCACTGGCCTTTGTAATATAGTATAAAAATATCGGTCTCACAAAAAGTTGTTGGGCAGAGAAAGAATGCCTAAGCCTATAAATTTTTAGATTTATTTTACTTTTAGCTCACATTAATCTATTATATTTTGAATAATTAAATCTATTTTTGTATAATAATTTATAATCACTTATTTGTTTCTGAATTATTATGTTTAATTTTTTGGCATGGGTTTAATTTTTCTTAAAGTGTTAATTCAAGTTATAATTTTATTAAGTCTGATTAATATAATATTTTCTGATTCATTTTAATTAGCAACTTGCTGCCAATTTACTTTTTTTGTATTTTTATCTATGTTTAATGCTAAAAATATTGGGGTAATTGAAGAACAGAAAAGAAATGCAAATAATAATGAGCAAAAATAATATGCATAAAAAATTTTAAACCATGTCTTTGTGAAAAATTTGCAGTGATTAGTCAAATATTGTATCTACTCTTGTGTTATTATTATTTTGTTTAAATACAAATTTCATACACAAGCTGAAATCCGTGATACGGTACTGGTTGTAAAGCGCGTTAGATTCATTTATAAGAGCATATATTGTTTTAAAACAAAATTATCTTTTTAAAATATACAATGTATCTGAAAAACTTTGCATTAAATAATGATTGATTTTTTTTAATTTTTTTATAGTATTCAAATATATAGTTGATTTATTAGATGGACCCGTAATAAAATGCACTAAAGATTATAAATATTATTTGTTTTCTATTCAAATTTTATATGAATATTTAGCTTAATCATTGTATAAATGATCCTTCTATTACATCATTAATATTAAATTTAAAAATATTTTTATAAATATTTAATATTGGTTTTTAAACTTAGATTTAGTCTGCGACCTTTTATAATGAAAGGTGGCTGTTTTCGCAGCAAGCTCCTTTAGGCTTTCTTTGTATAGGATACATCAGTCTTGAAATTTATTTAGAATTTTTCCCTTGATTACGATTGGTGAAATTTGGAAATAAATTCAAAACTATTTTGTGCAATTTAAAAACAGTAAATCAATGTCAAGGATATTTATTTATGATAAAAAATTTAATTTTGTTAATCTGATTAACGATAAATCAATAAAATTACGAATATGTCCCACGTAAAATGAATACGAAACATTTTGATATAAAATTTATATTATCGTAATTAAAAATAAATAAATCCATTATATCAGAGATAATTAATCTATATTTACGGCACAAAGAAAACTTATAAAAAATTAATACCTAAAAAACTCACATAAATATAAGACAAGGTTGGATAATGATCACTCATCTTTAGCTTTTTATTGAAAATTAATGAAGCGTTAGTTGGATATAATTTTTATTTTTTATTTTTCATACTTTTTTGTTAAATTAATCAAAGAATTTCTTCAAAGTTAATTTTCCTAATTTTTTATATGCGACGGATTCTTTTTAAATTTTCTTTAAGCTTTGGATTATCAAGTATTCAGGTACTCCTACTTAGCATTCATTATCTCGGATCTTAGTATTTATTCTTTTAAAATTTTCTTTTTATCCTGGTATATTATTTCAATTTTTTATATAAAAACTATTCGTTGAGATTGTAATTTACAAATTAAGAAAAGGTTGATTTCTTGATATAATGTGAATTTAATCTTTATATACAAAAATCTTGTTTATTCAAAACAATTTCCACTGCATTGCTTTAAGCACTAATTAAAGAATTATGATGTTTATTATAATATTTGTTCAATTTAAAAATGTCTTCCTTCTTCATGGTAAATTACATGAAGAATTGGAATTGTGATGGCAATACTGTTGTGATAGATATATTTGAATTCAAAATTTTTTATATAATTATCCTTATTTACTATTAATTTGCTAATTATTTATTAATCACACTTCATTACGAAATAATTTATGATACTTCTTTTATTATCACTTTTATTACGATTAGTTTATACATTACGATTATTTTATGCTAATTATTTTATTAATTACTTTTATTTGCGCATTTTTTATGTTAAATTGTTTTTTTAATTATCATGGGCGGTCAATTATATCAATCCTTTGAATAGCCAAAATTGGTTTGTTTTTTTTTATTTTAAACTTTTCCAGCTATCTAAAACTTATTTTGTAAATTATGTTATAAATTTTTATGTACATCATTATTTATTTAAAGAAAATTAAATAAATTAACATAAGTTATATTAAAAAATCGAATACATATTTTCTAAATTTAAAGTATTTTTAATTTAATACATAATAAATAAAAATGCTCTGTTGAATTCATTTTTTTATAGCCTTGACTTGTTTTTATGTAATTGATTTACTGTTATTTAATTTATTTTGACTTTAATTATATTACTTTTATTTTATTTTTTGCATATTATTGTAGCACTTGTAAAATTAATTAAATTTCCTTATTGCCTTTTTTCCATTAAATAAATAATTGCTTTATAATTTCTTCTAATTTACATGACCAATTGATTAAAATATATTATGATTGATGTTTTTCTATTCTGTTCACCTTGTATCACCAATAAAAAACGGGCATTATATTTAACATTTTATTTTAAAGTTAGGTTATAAATAATTCTTCTATCAAAATCCTTTTTTTTATATTTAATACATTTAAATAATATATATATATATATATATTATACTAGGATTTTGAAGTCATTAATAATTTATTATTAGATCAAAATAAAATTTTTAAAGAAGCATTTCTTGAATAAAAAAATTAACATATAAAATTTATAATTTTGCTCAAATATAATCAAATTAATATTTCATGATTTTATTTAGTAAGAATATTATTCTTAACTTTTTTATAAAAATTCAACAAAATAAATGATTATTTGCCAGTGAATAGTGCTAAAAATTACGTTTTGATTCATTAAATAAAAATAAAATAATTATTTTAAGTTGCATATAAACTTTTAGCCAAAATAAAAAATTTATAAATTTAAAACGAAAACATTTATTTATACATTGGAATAGTAGAGAGTTCTAGTTAGAGGCTCTTAGATGATTATTCATAACATTATTTAAATAATGAGACTAATTAAATAAATTTTAACAAAGGTGTCGAATTTAAAATATTCATATAGTGCAATTTAGTCAAACAATTAAATTATAGGGAATAAAATGTATAAATGAAGTAAAATATTTATTTTATAATGTTATGGTTATGAGGTTTACTGTATCTAAATTTTTAAAAAATTAAAATTTACAAAACAAATACAAACAATGATTTTATGGGTTACAGGAGCAACTGCGCAATCGGAGCAGAAGCACACATTCCTACAATAGCGATTGTATTAATTTACTAGAGCATTTAAGCAAGTGACATTCCACATCTAAAGAGTTTTCATATATTCTTTTTGTATGTGTCGAAAATGTTAAATAATTTTATTGATTTTAATTAATAATATTAAATATAATTTTCAATTTTTTCCATTTTCAAACTTATTTATATTTTAAAAAAGTAAGATGTATGTATGGGTTTGAGAATTCATATGAGTCTTAACAAAAATTGCTAAATCGGCTCCAAACTTAGAAACTGTTTTAATGTGCTCCATTTTATTATTGTAAATTTGGATAATATTTAATTCATTAATGTTTATATGTTCTTTTAATTTATTATTTCTGAAACTTTCAAGCACTTCGCTTTTTTTTAAATGAATAATGTCTTTTTTACTAATATTACAGTTACCTATTTTATAACTTTTTCATTTATTTATTTTTATAAATGCTAAAATTATTTAATTTTGTTTTATAATTCATAAATCATTTTGTCTTATTTTGTCCTTCTTACATACTTTCAATTTGCAAATTTAACGACATTTATTTTACTATTCTTCGTATTTAATTTGGAAAATGAATTTATTAATTAACGATTTGCAATAATTTCTTACCTTGTAGACCTTTAAGTATTTGATTCGGTTTGGTCCATTTTTTCTGTTTTCTAATGAGTTTTATTTTCTAGATTTATTTAATTTGTTATATTGCTTTTATTTAACTCTCATGATTTTTTATTTTCTTATTTAATTATCCTCATTCTCTTTCCCAGGCCAATTGCTTTTTCCTCATCCAAAACAATTTTCTTGATGCGAAGTTTCCGAAATCGTTAAATTATTTTTGCAATTAATTGCCAGATGAATTTAATTTTTTTTCCTTTCATTTATATATTAGAACAAAATTTAATAATAATTTATTGAGGTTTCACTGATCGCTAAGAGAAGCGAAATAATGTGGATTTTTATTAATTAAAGTAAAATTTATTTTTCATTATATGACAAAATATTTTTAACATTGTAAATGCTTTTCTTTTTGATTATTAATTAAATTAGCTAAACCTGTGATCGATTGTTTATTTTCTTATTTTTTTCAATGAGTAGTACTTTGTTTTAAAGTATTAAGCTTTTCCGAATTTAAATAATAAAAAAATATCATTTTGAATATTTATTAATTATACAAAAATTTCTGTTTATTAACTATTTTTTGCATTGTAAATTTAATATAACTTCTATGCTCCAATTGAAGAAATAGTTTTTTATAATTTTTTGCGTTTTATATGATTTATTTCAATATTAATTATACGAAAATTTATTTTTATTGACTCGTTCCCTTTAAAATCTTTATTTGTGAAAGCGATATTTATACAATAAATTTATATCTTTTCTTGTTAATTGAACATCAATTTAGGTCAATTAAACTAGGAAATAAAATATTATTTTGAATGTTGTTTTTTTTATATTGAAAAGGACCAAAAACACTCAAAAACTTAAGGTCCTTTTCAGTTAATATATTTTATATTATGTCTAGTTTTAACCAAAGTTCAAAAAAGTTTATATATATATATTGCTTCTCAAAATACAGCTTTTAATATAATTTATATTATGTCTAATGCGAATTTTCAAGTCTTAAGTTTCTCTTTTGTTACTTATTGAAAAAAGTTTAAAAATTTTGTTAAAATTTGTTTTTTAATTTTTGATTTGCATTTTCTTGCATATGTTATGGTAATATGTAATAGGCTTGTAGGGAAGAGAAGAGTAAAAGAAATTGAATATTGTTTTTAAAAAATTGTACAAATATTTTATTTTTATTTCGATCTAAAAAATGATGTTTTTAATTTCTTTTTTAATAGTTATTTTTTTGAAAAAAATTCTTCGTAAAAAGTTAAATAGGCACAAAATGCAATAAAAATGACCAAAATATGTAATATTTTGACAAATCCGGTAAATATTAATAAACAATATACATATAAAATTTAAAAAGGTTTTTAATTTTCTTTTACTGTCAGATGAAATAATTTTTTTTTCTTTTTTTATAAAACAAATATTTTATTCATTTCTTTTACAATGGTTTTGTTCATTAATTGATTTTTATTGCTCGCATTTCAACTGTGGAAAAGGTGGCGAGAAAAGCAATTTATTACTTTAATGAGAAAATTTAAATAAATTTCTTTAATATATTTTGAATTTTAAATAAAATATTATTTTATGGACTAGTTTTAATTAATTGTGCATTATCATGCTAATCCTTTTAAAATTATTTGTTTCTCAATGAATATAAAAATAGAAGTATATTATTAAAAAACTAAAACTGTATTATTTAAAAATTGCTATTGAACCCACTTTTTAAAACAAACGTTTAACTAATTATTACTTTTCATGTTGCATTTTTCTTTAAGATAAAATGAATTAAAATGCAGATAATTATTCATTTGTTTTGTCGAATATATTTTTCGAATTTAGTTTTGTCTTTTTACTTTTTAAAATGTTATATAAAAATTTTATTTGTTTATTTTTATAATATATTTTTGATTTTTAAATTTTATATGCATTGTTTATCATATTTTGTTTTTATTGGTAAATTAATAATACCTCAGGTTATTTATTTACAATCATAAAGTTATAATTAAATGTATCTCGGTAATAAATTAATAATTAATCCCTTACATATTGAAGAACCTGCTTAATAATCCCTTAGAGAATTTTAAAAAATATTTGTAATTTGTAAAAATTAATAATTAGTTCAAAAATCAATTGCTATTACCTTTTAACAGTCCTATCAAATAGTTTATAATTATTTGAATTTTGTATTTAATGGAGCGAATTATTGTTTAATTTATAATGTATCAATTATAAATTCAACGTTTTTAGTTTTTCGTTGTTTTATTTTCTTTAATCTAATAATTTTTTATTGGTGGAAAAAATCTCATATCTTTTGTTTCAATATTTATTTAAAAACATGTTTTCCGAACCCTGTTCTTGCTTTTTCAATCATAACTCATTATATTCTTTTTTTTTAAATACAATTAAAATCAATATTATTAAATTATTTTCTGCTTAATTAATAATATTTTATTAATATTTTTACATTTTTAGGTCATTTAATATTTAATTAAGTCAATGAGGTTGGACTTTTATATTGTGATTTATTGTTAAATTTATTATTATTGATTCATATTTAAAAGTGGATAGCAATAACAAAAACTTTTTAATTTATTTTCATTAATAAAATTAATTTAAGAAAATATTCTATCTGATTATATATATAAATATAATAATCATATTTAGAAATATTTAAATTATTTAAGTTTAGAAAATATATTATGAAATATAAAAGCTGTTTGAGGTAAAATATTTTAAAAATAAGATTCCTAAATTTTTGACCAGGCATTCATAAAAATAATTATTATCGTAAGCAATTAGTTTTTACTAATACGTACAACAAATATTAACATTATTCAAATAATTTCTTAATTTATGAATTACTAATTTTCATGAATATAATAATATGATGTTTACATTGCTATTTTCTATGTCATTTTGTTATTTATTTTTTTAACGTTCACCGCTTTTATACTTTATAAGAAAAGTCCATCTGATCACCATTTTTTTAACAGCTTTAATTTTGTCATATTTGCTTTCTATTTGCAGTTTAACAGTTTTTTAATTTCAAATTAGATAATTTTCGATAAACTTTTGCTTAAAATCTTAGAGATTAATATATATTATTATTTTTTCATTAAAAAATTTATTATAGTGACAGTGCTAATAAAATTTAATAAGTTATTTGTTTTCTTGTAGAAGAAAATGATATTGCATTCGAACGGTTCTGTCTTTTTCCTCTATTTTTTAAAAGAATTTTATATTAAAAAATTAGTTTACATTAGGCAATGTTCTTCAGTTCAAAGTTGGTAAATTGCATTTAAATATTTTAATTAAAATTAATTTTTATTTATATTTGAACAGAGATTTGTTAATTTAATTTTAATTATTAACATTGCTTTTACTGATAATTTTTAAATGTATGTTTGTTTATTTTAAGTTTAATTGCTAAATTATAATTACAAATTGTTAAAGTAAACAATATTTACAGATATATTGATGAAGTTATTTTTTAAATATGATTTATTCATCCTTGAATAATAGGTTAAATTAAATATAATACCGTTGGGGTAAATGGAATTTATTTTTATTTTTCTAATATGTCTATTTTATTTACAATTAATGAAACTCTGAGAATTTATAAAAAATGAATTTTACTTTTAGTTTATAATTTGTTCTTGTTACAAATTTATTGATTATAGTAAAGATTTAAACAAGATTAAAACATTAAAATATGATAATAAATTTAATATTTGGTAAAATTTTTCGCTTCAACTTAAAAAATAATTGCAGTCACCGTTCTCATTCGGCAGGGTGCCATTTGACACTGTGTTATTAATTGTTAAATTCTTTTTTATTTTTCAATTGATTTAGCCCAGTCTTTCGGTTGAAACCCTTCCATCCCAACTAAGAAATGTTTAATATTTTTAAATAAATATTTACTTTTATATTTATATCCACTATTCTATCATTTGATAATATACCAAATTGATGACATATATTATGTTTAAGCATTGAGGATTTAAATAAAATTTAATTTGAATAATATGTTTTATTTTTTTGAAGATTGGCAATTACAGGTTTCGACAATTGGTTGGTAATATGCATTAAAAATATACTATCAATTAGTTATTTAAAACATTTTAACTGTTAATAGTTTGGCAGTTATTTTTTCCTTTTATGATGTTTCATGCTTTTTTTGTAAAATATGTGCCATTTTAATTGTTTTTTCTTTTATTATAAAATTAATACGCAATTTTTAAAAAAGCTTTTACAATTCCATGCACTTTAAACATAAAAAATATGTATAAAACTATATTTTTCCAAGCATATTGGCTAAATATTATAAATTATCATAAAAACCATAATTGAATTATTATGAAATTTCAAAAGATTTAATTATTAATATTTAAAAATTTATCGGCTTTGTTGAAAATATTTTTTAATATACTCCTGAAAAAGCAAAACATCAACATAAGTTTAATTTATTTTTAAGATTACCAGCAAGTGCAAGTTCATAAATATAAGACTATTAATAAACATTAAAAGGATTTTAAAAAATTAAATTTAAATACCAAAATTAGTTGCACATGAAATAAAATAAACTAAATATAATTGATTTAAAACATTTTTGGTTTTAATCATTAATACTAAACAAATATTAATAACTATAACAAGAAAATAATGATAATTGTTCGCCAACATTTACAGCAATTATAAGGAATTTAATGAAAATCACAATATTAATTAAGCAACCATTTGATTAAAGTCAACATTTTAGAAAATAAAACTTTATATATTTTTTCTAATCAGAAATATTTACTTGTTGCTGAGTTTAAAGGATATTAGAATCCAGGGAATATGATTTTTATGAATCAATAAATATATATAAAATAGATCTCAAATATTGGTAATTATTAAATGTCGGAATGTTTTCCGACACAAATTTCACACTGATCAGATGCAAGAGGAATTACTTGATAGATATCTTTATTTAAATTTCACAATTTGATTACCCAAGATAGAAAATTTTGGAAAAAATTATTTACAACAAGAATTATGCATAGAATCAGCAATTAATAAATAAAATACTTAAATGTAAATATTATTTTACTAATTGAAAAAACATAATAATTAAAATATTATTTTACTAATTGAAAAAACATAATAATTACAAAAAATTGAGTTTGTACTTAGTAATAAAATGCAAAACCAAATTCATTTTTTACAATTTTTTTGTTTGTATTTGGAAAAATTTACAACTGAAAATTCAATACTATTTTTAGATTTTCTACAAAGGTTGGTTTTTAATCTGCAAATCCTTTGGTTTCATCGTATTCAAGATTTAAATAATATAGCATTTAAACAAAGATTACCCTACTTTAACATTATTGTTTAATCATTAATTTAAAAAATAAACTAATTTAAAATATTAATCTAAAATGAAATAAATGAATTGATATGAAAAAATTAAATATGTATAAATTAAAAACATGAGTTTTGAGAACATAATTAAAAACACATTCATAATTAAAACTTCAACACAACAAGGTTGAAATTTTAGAAGCTCTTATAAACTGTTTTTTAAGCAAAAAAACTAAAATAATAAACTAAAATTAAATTTAAATAAGTAAAAATAAGCAAAAAAAACAACAGAAAATTTATCTTATATTAAAGATATCCGAAAGCTCATAAATCTACAACAATTAATAAAATATCAAAGCCTTTCATAATAAATTTTAAAATTTAGATACAAAAAAACTCGATGGAGCAATAAAGTGAATTAAAATGTTGGGGTTAAAAAACTTTTTTGACTTTAAAACTATTAAAAAGCAAAAAAAAAAAAACATAATTTATTATTGTTAAATTAAAAAATGCTTACTTAACAAAAAGCGGGTTGAAATTAAAACAAAAAAAAAGCCCGAAGAACACTTTTTCCACAAATTTTAATTTAAGAATTTTAAATAATATAAAATAACGCAAATAATGAAAACAGGTGATAGATTTTTTTAATCAATAAAAAATTTGGGGCGTACTTTAAACTCAAAAAATAATTGTTACTTATTATTATAAACCATTTTTAATTAATAGTTATGGAATATTATTCAAGAAAACGCTCGATAGTTTTTCAACTAAAATGAAATTAGCTGTAAAAATCTCATCACCTATCCTTGACAAATAATGAACATAAAAATATACAAAAATAAAAACAAAACCAATGCTTAAAGAAATAATAGTAGGAGAAAAATATTATAAAACTTGCTTAATAAAAAAAAAATATCTAACTTACTGAGACTTAACCAGTTAGATATCGTATAAATTAAAGAAAAACCAAAATAAATGAACAGTGGGTCAATTTTGTCGGATCGTGACAGAAATGATTAAAAAGGAAGATTATCTTTGTTGTTTTTCATATATTTATTTTTCCATTTTGTTAAATAATTATTATTAATATAGAAATTAATATTTTTAATCGCTATTTGAAATAATTCTTTTGTCCATTTAATTTTTGTTAAAATTTTTTTCCATGGCATCGAGTTTCCGTAAAGCAGAGAAAGATAAATTTAATGAAAATAAATTTTAAATTTTTATTTCTCAGAAAAAACCAGTTTATTCAAATTAATATTATTTATTTATTATTAAAATATTAACAAAAGAATTATTCTTTTGTTTAGTCAAATTTTTATTTACTTTATTTCTCCTTAACATTGATATGGTAATAAAGACTTGATAAATATTCTATTTCTCACCTTTTTTTTGAAATTTTTGACATACAATTTTTTTTTGTCAATTTCCAGAAAACGCAAATCTCGTCAACTGCCATCACTTCTGCAAAGACCATTGTAAAGTCGTTTAATTATTAGTTTATAAACCATAGTAAGCAAAATAATTTTCAGAAATAATATATTTACAAACTCTTATTTATTAATTTAAACTGCTTTTTTTCACAAATTTTATTTTATTTTAATTATTTTATAGGAATTTTCTTAATTGTTGTTTAATGATGATCATTAATTTTTATTTTTTGTTATTTTTGTTTTTAGGTTTTTTTTTTTGCAAAAAATGCATTTAATATTAAAAGTAATAATTTTGCAGCAAAATGAAAATAAAAAAGAAATTATAAGTGAAGATGATTCTGAGTAATATTAATTCGTTAAAAGGATTATTTCTCCAAACTTTCTATTTTTTAAATATGTTATTCGACTTTGTGTAAGTCAAAATTTTCAATTGCGTACATTTTTTAAAATTAACACTTTAATATGTTAAACCAAGCCGAATATTTCATTATAATTTTTTCAGACAACGAATTAAATACTACATTTTTTTCATTTTTTATAGTAATTTTGAAAATTGATTATTTGGTAGTTAATATTCCTTAAATACAGAAACAGATAAACCTTGTCTATCTAATTGTCAACGCATCTTGTGTATATACACTGTGTAAAATATGTTTTTTTATGGATAAATTTATTTTATAATTAGCAAATTATTTAATTGATGTTTTAATGATTTTCAAATTTATTTTAATTTGTTATTATTTTTATTTGCATAAAATTTAACCACATACATGTTTCATTTTTTAATTTTATAAAAAATATTTATTATATTTTAATGGATTAAATAAATTTATTATTTAATAAATATTTATTTCATTAAAAATTCTTCAAATATCTTTTATTGTAAATGTACATGTGTAAAAATAAATTCGCATTGTTTTTTATTAATTTATTTTTTGATAATAAATACTAACAACCAAATTAATTCCATTAAATAAATCGATTGCCGTATGTATTTGTAATTCAGTCTTTGGGGATTAGCTAAATTGAAAATAATAAAAAAAATACATTATAAATAAAATATTAAAAAGAACATATTTTTTAAAATTATAACAACAATTTTAAGATGCCAAATAGCACTGTCATCGTTCGTTCTCAACAAACCCCATACAACCGCGAGTATCACCACGAAAATTCAAAAGAATTTAGCGACTAAAATTGCTAACAAAATACTTGTGGCGATTAATTAATAAAACTTTTAGTCTTGACAATAATAATAATAATTAATTAATCAAAGTACATACATAAGCATCTAATATTTAATATAATTTTAGTCCTAGTTGTTTTTAAGAAAATAATGTAACGCCAATAATATTACAAAATTTCATGAATAGTTAAGGGAGAGTCAATGAATGCCTTTGAAATTCAAGTATTTTCCAAAAAACAATAAAATTTATTTAAATGAATAATTATAATGCAAAAATATGCAATTTTATATAAATTTTATGACAGTCCACGGAACTCGCAATGAACAATGCTTATATACCCAAGGAAGTGAAATGATTTTAATCTTTATTAAAAAAAATTTTTACACAAAGCATATATTTGAAAAAATACACAAAGAACCTATCTCATTATAAATGCTCAAAAATTTTTAAATAGTTTCAATCAAAATGCAATAGCAAGAGAAATATTATATAAAAATCGCAATCGCAAGTAAAATCGCCAATAGTAAAATAGCTAGGAAATTTTATAATGTTAGCTAAAACTTTAAAAATCTATTTAAAACGGAATATATGAAAGATATATAAAATATAAAAATTAAATCTTTATAAGAAAATGTTAATAGTGTTAATTATTTTCTTTGCATGAAATACTGTTTAAAAGAATTATAGAAAAAATATTTGATCTAAAAATTAATTTAGATGCTTAATTTAGCGAAAAATAAAGAAAAGGGATACAAAATGTTGAATTTTTAATTTGTACATCACACATCACATAAATACATAAAAATAAACAAATCGACCGCCACAATGGCAAATTATTTAAAGAATAATATTGAATAATTAACCAACATTCTTTGATTAAAAATAATATAAAATAAAAAGAAATTGATAATTGAAAAATCTGGACCTTTAAGTTGTCAAATTACTTATGCAAGGATTTCCATCCGATTGAATATAATAATATATAATTTTTTGTTCCAGTCAATCTCTGTCGAGAAGGATATGATAATTATTTATTAATAAATGAATGAAAACCAAATAACTTGGTATGTATTTTTTTGCTGGAACAACAATATTTTAAATTAAATAACAAAAATTTTTATTGACATTAATTTTGTTAAAAATGTGTGCCGTAGATTTCACGTGATTTATGAAAAAAAGTTTTAAGTTTTTTGGTAAAATTAATTAATCTCTTTTCTTTAATATATTTTAAATGTTTTGTTTCAATTTAAAGGGCATAATCACTTAAAAGGGGGCCCAATACTCCAATGTTTTCATAAAAGTTTTAATTAATACTATATTTTCGGTTTTATAGTTATTTATTTATATTTTAATTTTTTCATATTTACTTCAATTGTATTGTATGTTATCATAAAAATTTTAGTAATTTCTAGACAAATTTATTTATATTTTATCATTGTTGTTCAAAGTTGAAACAGGCTGTAGAGCTAAAATATTCATTATTTTTTAAATTTTTAGTGATTTTTCTATGATGTACTTTTTAGTAATATCATTGTTTTCGTTATATTTCAAATTATTTACCAAAGAGTTAATATGATAAATAAAATTGTAAACATAAATCATACTTACATTTAGCCTAATAGCTATTTGTCAAATAAAAAAGAATTTACAAAAAATTATTATAATGGAAAGCTAATTACAAACAACAAATAAGTGAAATAAAACACATTTAAATATTTAAATCTAACTGTTCAACTTTATTAAATTTTCAAACAAAGAATACATTCTACTACTACCAGATCGCTGGAATAATAATTAAAAAGATAACCGAAATTAAAAACAAATTACTCTTTAAACTGTTTAATATATTTAAAAATAAAGGAGAATGAAAAGACATATTAATATAAATATCTATTATTTATATTTAAACATTTCTATAATTCTCTTGAAGCATACAACAATATTACCTTAGAATGGTTAGCAAATCCAACCGAAAATACCAAAATTATAAACATTAAGACAATGCCAATTGGAGTTTCGGCAATCTGGCGGACGATGTTACAAGCAAAAATTTGTAAATTTGAAAATTATATTTTCATACTTAAACATATTATAAATATTTATTTTTAATTCAATATATCTGAAAATTTAAAAATGAGAGGGAATTTAATTAAAGAAAAAATAATAATTGATATTTTTAAAAGTAAAAAATATATTTGCTAAACTTATTCTCAAATAATAAATCCAAAAACAAAATAATGCTGATTACTTTTGAACAGAAGAGATTTTTAAGTATTCTTTCATAGTTTATTTAATGAAAAGAACTAATAGTTGGAAAAATTAAATCTAATTTAAAGAATATTTAAATTATACAAAGAATTTAATTTTTTGGACTCCAAATATACAAAAAACTCTTAATTTTTAAATAAAATAAACAAACATACAGTTTTCCTATTAAAAATTAAAATAAATCCGCCTCAGAGCTGTGCTAAATTAGTCCTCTGGATCACGCATATTTTTCTAATAATGAAAAAGTATCAAATGAAATACAAGCGGATTTTACTTAACCAAAAAGTTCAAAATATATAATATTTAGAAAAAAAATTACATCATTTATTTCAAATTAATGACAAAGTAAAATGATTAACATAATAATATGAACGTAATAACATGGAAAAGAAATGTGTAAATAAAAAATCATTATTTGTTACAAATAATTCGAATTCTGCTACATCATACTTAGTAATTTTTCCATTCTTCGATTCGCCACTATTTTTTAAACATTTATTTAAACAACAATAAAGTTTTACGAAATAGAATAAAAACAAAAAAAAAAAACCAGAAATTTGCCACGGGAGTGAAGAATAAAATTTATTTTCAAAAAATGATAGAAGATAAAATTTATTTTTCGTCAAAATTTGTTCCTTTAAAATCGAGAAGGAATGTATTAAAAACATTTTAAAGTTTAAAAAAATAAATAATTATTCATTTAACATTTCTTTCATTAGTTCGTAATTCTTCGAAATTGGATATCAAAAAGCTAATAAATTGTAAAATTCAACCAAGTGAATATTTATTATTTTTTTCTCTCAAGATTTAAATTTTGTTACTATTAAAGTTTTTGAAAAAGAATTTTTTTGATCGTTTTTTCTTTCGTTAATTTGATTGTATTAAAATTATTTGATAATATTGTTCTAAAAAACTTACCATAACTAAAAAATCATTTAAATCGAGAAAAATTAAATCATTAGCCATTGTTAATAAACATTACTTGGATTCGAAGCAAAGAGGCGCAAAAACACTTACCGTAGTCATATATAAAGAATTTAAAATCGATAAAACAGTAAAACATAAAAATATGTTAAAGCAGTCTCAATGCTTAATGAATTAATACTTGCCTGTGAAAATGAATTATTAATATTGTATTAAAAGAAAATTCATTTAAGTATTACTAAATAATTAAAGATTTTTTAAAGAATTTCTGATATAAAAAATAAATGATCATTCACACAAAAGACGCAAACATTGACCAAAAATTAAAAAATAATTCAATAATAATTGAAAATGATTAGGACGCAAAGTCTAAAATTTATTTAAAGAAATATCTGTAAGTATCAATTTTAGCACTAACTTTATAAATGCAAAATAAACTAAATATTTGTTAAAAAAAAATAAATTAATCAATTGTGAAAAATTAGAAAACTTTTACGCTCATAAATTTGCTTCAATTAGCGAAATAAAAAAACTCAAAGAATATAGAAAAGTAAAGGAACAATGTAAGTAAATGATGCTCATATGCTGCAAAAATTCTATCTATGTTTTTAAAAATAAAGAAATGTTTACTCAAATTATTATAACTAATTTCTGAGATAATTTTAAATAAAAATGCAAGAATATGCAATAAATAATTAAATTTTGTAAAAAACAACAGTTTGAAAAACAAACCATTCATAACAAATTAACACAGGTCATGACAATTTATCAAAAAGAATACGCCAACTGCATGAAATGTGCAGTGGATATTGATAGTTTATTTGATACAAAATTATCTAATATTCAAAGTTTAAAAAATTCTAGACTAATTTAGCTTAATATTTATTTAAAATCTAAACTAATTTAGCTTTATATTTAACAAAATCGCTAAAAATTGAAATATTGATTTTGAAAATATAAAAGAAAAATTATTTTAAAATATAGATTAAATTGCAAATATTTTTATTTTCAGATAAAAAGAATGAGGTTAAAAGTTTTTAAATTATTTTTTAGTTGTAATTTTTGTTTATCGGAATTCTCATCGTGTTAATACCACAATTTGAAAATCCTACTCATTTGATTAAATTTAAAAACCAAAAAAAAAGCCAAAGAAAATGAAATATTCATGCATTTTACACATCTTATTCCAAAATGGCTTAAAATGTTGAAACGATTTGAAATTTGGTCAGATTTATGAAATTTGATGTACTTAACATGAAAGAGTATGAAAAAAGTTTAATAAGGAAAAACCAATCTTTTTGTTAATATTCAACCTTTGGCTAAGTTTTCAAAATCATTGAATAACTGAAAAGACTAAGACAGAAAAGGGAGACGAAACACTTGTCATTTTTAACAATTTTTCTAAATATGACCAAAATTTATGTTTTTTTGAATTGCCATAACAATTTGATTTTTGGGGTAAGGAAAATTAGTGCCATTATTAAAGCATAGCACTGCAGTTTCAAAATTTATTAATTGAATTTTCTTTATGCATAACAATAAATATTACAAAATATAAAAATATTAATTTAGCATAACATAGCGAAACGAAATCAAAAAATAAAATGTATAAGAAAAAAATTGTGCCAAGTGCTAAAATTTTCCTGTGAAGTTTGACCTCATGAGCCTCGCATGAAGAAGAGAAATTTCTTTAATGCTTACGACAGATTAAAGAAAATTATAAGTGAACAATTCAATAATTTTAATAATTTATACATAATTAAAATGAAAAAGACAACATAATTAAATACTGAGAATGTACATTGAAAATTTAAAAGTCAATATCAATCAGAAATAGAAAATTTGGTTAATTTTGGAAAATATACGATAAAAAATATCATACGTGAAATTATAAAAATTATTGAAACAAGTGAGAACCTTTTATTAAAAATATTAATCATCATATAGTTGTAAATTTTATATTGTTTATCCATTAGGCCTTATTGCAATTAAACATAATGAAAAACAATGATTCATATAAATAAACTCGATTAATTGACAGTATGACAAATTTAAAATTTTTCCTTGAATGATTATTCGTTGCATTTATTAAATTAAAAATATAAATTATCTTTGGACTTAAAGAAAATTGAATAAAACTTATAATTATTAAAATAATTTTATAAATAAGTTCAAAATGCTGAACTGTATATGGAAAAATGGAAATGTATCATCATCATCTGTTGATTATGTGCAGGCAAGATACACCGTGCAGTTGATTGCAAGTTGGTCTAATGTAATTACATATAAATATTAAATTTTAGGCGACAAAAATCACAATGGCACTAACAATGCCGATCATAAGAAAACAAAAATTATGCTATAAAATTTTCAAAAATATAAAATTTTGAAACATTATTTAAATATAAGTAACGGAAAATAAGTAACATAAACAAATGCATTTTAAATTGCATAAAATATTTAATGTTCGTCAGTTTAAAAATAATCGTGTTTATTGACAAGAATATTCATCATGATAAATTGTGTAGGCCGAAATCCTGCCGATTTTGTAATAAAATTTATAAGAAATTTATAAGTTGCAGACTATTATCATTTTTAATATTGTATCTAAAAGATTTCAACTTATTTTAATTATATAAGGAAATAATGAACAACCTTTAATTATTTAAAGTAATATTATTATTGATTATTAATACTTCCAATTCGTGCTGGTGCGTTTCGTAAAAACTGCCACCCATGCGCGTTTCGTAAAACTGCCAATGGGTTCCAAAACAAAATAGCTAATATATACAGATTCATAACTTGGCCCAAATTCAACCAAATTAAATATTTCATGGTATCATTCAATAGCTTTAATTGTTCTCTTTCAGAATATATTTTTTGTAAATTTTTAACTTAAGTATGAGAAAAGTTATTGTCATAAAATTTCGAAAATCTTAAGTCAGAATTTTTTATACAGAACTTTTTTGAAACTCAATGAAATTTTCTGAAATTTTAAAGGTAAACAAAGAATTCTTAGGGCTATCGAATTTATAAATTAATTTGGCTCAATTGCATTTTAAATACTTTAAAATTTTAATGTTTATGATTATATATGCATGACCATTGCAAAAAAACATATCGTGTTCAACGCTTTATAACTTTTTTTGTACTTAAGTTAAAAATTTAGGAAAAATATATTCTGAAAGAGAACAATTAAAGCTATTGAATGATACCACTAAATATTAATTTGGTTGAATTTAAGCCAAGTTATGAATTTATATATAGTAGCCATTTTGTTTTGGAACCCATTGGCAGTTTTACGAAACGCGCATGGGTGGCAGTTTTTACGAAACGCACTAGCACCCTTCCAATTTATTAAAAATAAAAAAGGCTCACATAAATTATAAATATATTATTTTTCAAAGTTGTCTAAATAGCTGGTTATCCTGGGCACATTTTAATATTTAAAAAATTTTATTATAGTAGCTATTCTCAAGCATCCAAATTTATTTTTACCTTCTTAGAAATTTACAAATGTTACTTTTAGTGGAAATATCTGTTTTTTACCCGCAGTGTAATGAATAAGGAATTTTTATTTAGACTGAAATTTAAAAGACTTTTGCATTCTCGCATAAGGTACAACAGAGTATGAGATTATCTTTTTTAAATGTTCGTAATGACAAATATACTTTGGTTTATAATATTAGATTAATTATTTTATCATTTAAATTTATCATTATGAGCAATGTCATAACGAAATATTATTGTATTTATTCAAATATTTTTCTATTAAAACAACTTATGATAATTGCATATGCGAAAAATAAAGATGAAGAATAAAAGAATAGAAAGATGGTAATATTTATTAAAACAATAAAAAAATTTAAACTTTTTATATCCTATAAATAAAGATCGTTAAAAAATAAAATAACCCACCAAACATGACTAATTAACATTTAACTGGAATAAAATAAAAAATTTACATAAAAATTAAAATATGCTCAGTGAAAAAAAAGTAAGGAATATATCAAAAATATGACATTTAATTAGCGCTTTCAGAAATTATTTAATTAACTAATCTACCATTATTTCAAAAATTTCGTGTAAAATACTTCTGTAAAACGGCTAAAACTAGGAATATGAAATAAAAACAAAAATATAAAAATAAATTTTAAGTTTTTAATTACATTTGTTACTTATTCATTTTATCAATATTTCTTGAATACGAAGCTCTCAATTTACATTTTTTTATAATAGAATTTTTAAAAAGTATATTTATGAATTATATAATAACTCTTTAAAATTAGTTTGAATAAAACAAAATCAAAAATAAATAAAAGCATTTCTAAAACATAATTATTAGCAGCGAATGATCAAAAATGAGGCATAAAATAATCAAAATTATGTGCTACAACTGTTTAAAGAACATTTGCTTAATTATATGAAATGAAAAAAAATTAGAAAAATTTCAAATTTAAGCAACTGGGAAAGCCTTTTCTCAGTTAATTTCTAATTTATCATTTCAATTACTCTTTTAAATATGGGTTTACAGTTTAAGTATATTAAAGTTTGTAGCGTTCGTCTCTGTAATTGATGTATAAAAGCTATTATAACAAATACATCTGCTTATAATTAAAAATAAAAAAAATATTTATATTAAAAAAATGAAAAACAATATAATAAGAATTTCATTAATAAAACTTTTTTCTGGTAAATAAATGTAATAAAAAATATAAAGTAAGATAAATAGCAAAATCATAATTGTTAATATTGTAAAAAATAATGATACTACTTGATAACATTAAAAATTATTTTAGTTACTGAAAAGTAATAAACCAAGGTTAGAAAAAATGTCAGATTCTCCTATTGACTCGAAATAAACAAAACTCAGGCGAGGAGATAAATTTATATTTTATAAATATAAAACATTTTGAATTTAAATATTAAATAATTGATGAAATCGAAAAATTAAGTATTAAACGAAAAGCATATTTATTTATATAACTATTTATTTTAAAATAGTTTAATTAAAATTTTGTGCTTTATCAAGCACTGAAAAATGGGTAAATGAAATGTAAAAGAAAAATAAATGAGTCTTATAGCGATCTAAATTTGAGCCAATAAACTATTAGTATGAGAACAGATTTATTCAATATAACTCTTTTAAATAATTTAAAAAAATCAAGAAATAATTTGAATTATATAAACTCATAAAATTTAAATGGTTTTGTATAATTTATATTATTTCACCAATTTATTAAATAATGATAAAAAAAAGATATAAAATAAATGCAGAAAACTAAATTTTAAAAAGATTTTCGAGAAACAAATGGAAAGATGTCGCCTTCAGCATGGTAAAACACTTTAATTTCACTTCATAGATACATTGAAATTTATAATACGGACATAAATATATTATTTTTAAAATAATAATTTTGATTGGTCAGAAATTTTAGTTTTTTCTGAGGTTGAAACAAAACATTATGCATTATCAATAAATAAAATATAAACATTTCAATAAGAAATTAAAAGACAAAATAGAAAAAAAATCACTGTACACGTACCGCAGAACTCAGGACTCTTCATCTACCTTTATTTAAACATTGTTTGTCTAATCCGCATTTGTAACAGAACCAGCATAAACGTTAATTTATAATAAATTCTATTTTATATTAAGAAAAATGAGATTAACAACGTAAATAAAGCAACAGCAAATTAATTAATGACTATTTCTCGTGCCAGAATTTAAAATTAAACATTTAAAAAATACATTTAATTTATATGTCAATGTCCGAAAAAAAGATTCACTATAATCAGATAACCTCAAAACATTTCATCTGCAATATTAAATAATTTTGTTTTTATATTTTTAAATAAATGTTTAAAATACGGTATTAAATTTTATTTGAGCTAATTACTGTCAATCGTAAATAAGAATGAAAATTATAATTTTTTATTTTTCAATTACCTTCAGAAAAGTAAACAAAATTCTCACAGCCTTTAAAAAACATATAATTTCAAAAAAAAATTATGAATCCTGAATAAAAATAGGATTTAAATTTAAATTGCTTTTGGCACGCATTTAATTTAAGCATTTGCATTCCGTGATTTCCACCTCATAATAGACTAAATATTTGCTTTACGTTTATGACATCTTTGGCATTTTAAAGGATAAAATAATATATTTCTATAAATACATACACAAACCATAATAAAAATTAAAAAACAAATACATAAAAATCTAAATAAATAAAAAATATATTTTTAAATATTTAGTCTTCAATCAAAAAGATAACTAATACGTTTAATACCAAAAACTATAAATAAAAATTTATATAATTTTAAAATTATTTTATAAAATCTTATAAAATGCATCGTGGCATGTCATCGAGATCACTTGTTGTCGTCGGCTACTATTGGACCCAGATTTGATTTTAAAATATCAATTTTTTGTTTATATTGTTATAAATAAATGATTCATAGGTTCCTATTTAACTAAATGAAACAGAAAAAATCGAATTGTATAAGCAATTTAACCCAAAATTTACTGTAATAACGAGATAACAAAACAAAAACAGACAACAGAACACGATGGACGTGAACATCTTAAAAATATGAAAGGCGGGATTCATGACTACAAGAAATGGATATTAAATCATTTAAATAAAAAATTGTAACAATAAAAATAAATGCACAATAATATTAAACCGATATAAGGTAAACCCATACAAACAACAACAAAAAATCTTAAAAACATAAAACCAAATATTTTAAATTACAAAAAAGTTATATTTTTAAAGAATAATCATAAATGTAAAAAGGTAACCGATTTATAATCATCATTGCAAAGGTTATTTAATAAATTTTAATTAATAATAAATAGATAATTTCCATAAAAAGTGAAAATTTTTAGAAAATTTAATTACTTTTTTATTATGTATAAAGAATGGTTTTTTATGGTTAAAATGAATCTATTTTTATACAAAAATTTTTAAATACGGGCAACGAAAATTTACAAGATAAAATTTGAATTATTATATTCTTGAACTAAGTGATTTCAATTTTTATAACGAAAAAAAGACGATTAAAAATTTTTTATTCGATTTTTCGTCATTTTAATTTATAAAATATTAAAATTAATTTCATTACACTTATGTTCTTTTTAATATAATTTTAAGGTTTTTTTTTATATAAGTGATAGGCATTGATAAAAAATAATTCAGTAAAATTTATTAATATTAAAAAAGACGAATTATTAAAACATTGAAATCGTAATTCAAAACGAAAATAATTAGTAATTTTAAAAAAATAATTGATTTTGTTCACTGAACGACTTTCTTTTAAATAAATCATTTATTACATGGATTAAGAAATTCTAAAACTATACAAAAAGAAATTTCATTATTTTATTCTCTTTTTTAGTTTTATAAAGTTTTTTTTAATTTCTAATTTAAAATTTAAATTATGCTAATAACTACTCAAACAACAAACATAAATAATTAAACAACTGATATCGATTTTTGTTATGGTAATTTGTAAGGATATTGAAATAATATTTTTATTAATAAAATCAAAAATTAATTATAAACAAAAAAATTCATCAACCAATAATTAAAGAGTTAATTTTTTATTAAATGAAATAAAAATTAATGATATCTGTTAAAAGAATATGAAAGAAACAACCAATTCTGTTTTAAAAAAATTAGTATTAACGAGTTCAAAATTCAAAAGCTTCAAATTTAAAGAATAGAAATTATTAAACTGAATAATATTGTAAAATATGATGAAGTTATACATAAAAAAATAAATATTCAATTTGGGCGATTGACATTTGGTGCAGATTTGGCACTTTTTATAAAACCCAAAAATATGAAAAAATTTCTCAGAAATTAATTCAAATTTTTGAAAAACCCTAAAAAACAATATTAAAATTAATAGTATAAAATATTTCCATAAATAAAAATTGAAAAGGAAAGTAGAAATAACCAATAATATAAAAATAACAAAGAAAGAAATAATCAATAATAACAAAAATGAAGAATGTCATTTCTAGGGTTCGGAATTATATGCACATAAAATCTTAAAATATGCGCATGAAATATGCACCAAAAATTGCAAAATATGCATATAAAAAATGAAAAATATGCACATAAATTTTTCCAAATTTAGGGCAAAATTTTCAAAATTTCTTTAAATTTGTTAAATATAAAGTAAAATCTTCAAAAATGGCTAAATGTGGTATTAAAAATCATTTTAGGAGAAAAAAAGATGATAAAGCTAAAATTTACTCATTTTTAGCGAAAAATCAATACAAAAAGCGAAATTTTGCTTTTTTTGCTTATTTTTGACATAAATTAACCATTTTTTGAGAAAATTTAGATTTATTCAATATTTTTCGTGAAAATTTTGCTAAAAAATTATTGTTTGGAAAATTTTCCTGTTTTTGAGGTCAAAAGGCCAATTTGTCTGTTTGGGTCCGTTCTATTAGAGGTTTTTTGGAAAAATGCCAAAATATGCACATAAAATATGCAAGAAATGCCAAAATATGCACAAATATGCAAATATGCACATAAATCGCGAAATATGCACAAATATGCATATGGAAGTACGTCCTAGAAGCTTCTAATCAAGCTAAAAACATGTTTTTCGTGCGTTTCAGGCCTCCCACAGTCCAGGAAAAAAAATATGCATTTGCATATAATTCCGAACCCTAGTCATTTCGAATAATTAATTTGTAAAATGTCATAAATTAAGTATATAAAAACTGAGGAAAACCAAATTGTTGAAATTTATTCTAAAAGTATGTGATTGCGATAAAGAAAAATGCACAAATAAATTGAATTAATTCGAAATTAAAAAAAGCAATTATCATATTCTATATTTATAAAGTTTGAAAATTAAAAAAGCAGAAAACGATTAATTTTTATAATTATGCCTAATTGTGGTGCCCTATAATCTTAAAATTTTTAATTCCTCGCCAAAGAACAACTCAAAAAAAAACATGTTATAGGCCATTAAATCAATTACATTCAAATTCAAAAAATGTTAAATAATTAAAATAAAACCAAAGACATTTAAAATTTACATATATATTAACATTTTATTTATTGAACGCTAAAATGATTTTTGAGTAAAAAAGTATTTGCTGTAATAGCAAACAATTAGTGATTTTTTTAAAGAAAATTGTGATCTTAATAATTTAATTTATTTATTAACGGAAGTAAATGAGATACATCTGAATTAATCATATATTTAAACACTAATTTGTAAGAAAGAGATATTATTGGTGTCGGTATCATATTATATAACTAACAAATAAAATTATTAAAAAAGCGTACAAAAATTATCTCTCATTATTAAAACACTAAACTCTATTTAACAAAAACAATGATACTTTATCATTATACAAAAAATTCTTAAATACATATAATAAATATAACTAATCCTATATCAATAATAATTGGGTATTTAAACTAATTCACAAAAATTTTAATGTTTTTTTCAAAAACAAAAAACGAACAACAGTACACGCATCCTACCGATGACCTGATCTATTCATTTTAATTATTTAGAAACAAAATTTTTTTCCTTAAATCTAGTGCAAAAATAAAACGCGAATCATTATGAAAAATAAAAAATATAATCAAATTATTAATATATCAATAAAGCGAAAGAATAGAATAAAAAATTAATATAAAAATATCAATGTACTTGAGGCTAATGTTACTATAAATTCTTAAATTACTCAATACATTAAAAATTATGAAATGAAACAAAACATATTTTGATATACTAAGTTTAATTAAAAATTATTTAATAGAGATATGAATAAATTTAGTATACTGCTCAATAAAAGCGATGAGTTACTTAAACTTTCATTTGATTTTTGTAAATTTATTATTAATTTAAACAAGTGTTTTTGTACTGCGCTTTCACTTTTAATTTCTAGATGGACTCACAATTAGAATTGATTATTATTATTTTTACGCAATGATTGATATTATTTGAATTAATATATTATAATGATAAGATTGTAAATAGTAAAACGAACTTAATAAATTTAAAGTCTCATAAAAATTTAATGTTGTATAAAATTTATTAACGATTATTTTTCGATTTGTGGAAAGCTTGATGAATTTGTATTGATGATCAGGGAACGGCTTTATATATGCAAATAAAACAAAATATGTAAAAATATAATTGCCAAAAAACCTCCCAACATATTTGATAAAAATTCCAAAAAAGGCAAAATATTTGCTAAATTTGAAACAAAACTGCTCGAAAAATAATTTTTCCATTATACTATAATTTCGATTCTATTTTTTAGATAATTTGGCAGTATTATTTTTAAATATCATAATAAGTAGTCTATTATTAGCATGTTGATATTTGCTTTAATTTTGTCGATTTTTTTAATATATAATTAGCTTTCAAATTCTAATTAATGTATTGCTTTTTTTACGGTCATATTATTCTTGACAGCATATTTTTTACAAGAGTTGCCTCGCATCGTAATAAATCATTTTTTAATGTATAGGATCTATAACCTAAAAATAAATCCCATGCACAAACATTTTAATAATTGATTTAGGATTAACTAAAATTTTGTTACATATTTTAATTGTAATCTTTATTAAATAAATTATTTGAAATTGTCGCCGCCGATAAGCGCGACGAAAGATCAAAGGAGAGATGATGAATAAGCCAAAATGGGGACGGAAAGGAATATTTAAGAGGCCAAAAATGGAGAGCAATTTGTCATTCATTTGATCATTCAATTGTGCAAATAAATTTGTTGAGTATTGGGAAATTCGGGAGAAATAATATAATTTAATATTAAATCGGTTAATTCCTAAGGATAATTCCTTAGAAGGTCGAATTAATTCATAGAGTCTCGACATTTGGTGCAACGGCCGAAGGGTTAAAAAAGGCCTAAGGGTTAAAGCGACTTAAAAGTGTCCGAAATTGGAATTAAATTTGTATTCATTTAAAGAATTCTATAAAACGGGTCAATGTCAGAACCAATTCGAACAGCAATAGGAACAATGGTTGACAGATTGATAAGCAGAATAGAAGAGGTTAGACAGATCACTGAGGCTCAAGAAAGAACTGAAGAGGGATTAGACAAATTAAGAGAAGAAAGAATTCTTATGAATGGATTATTGGAACGCATCGAAAGCAAACACAATGAATGGGATGCATATATTAAGAGTTTAGGCGACGAAACTCAAAATGATGAAAATGAGAGATATCGATTATTTGTCCACAGAGGGAGACATTTTTATCAATGGGTAGAAGATGGTAGAGAAATGGTAGACACGATAAATATCATTTTGGCAAAAGAAGATGAGGAAAGTTTGGCAGAAAGTATGAAATCAGTTAGATTAGTTCGGGAAAAAGCAGAAGTAAAAGGAAATGGGAACATGGCTGAAGCAAATGAAGAGATTGTTAATAATCACGTGGTGAGAAGTACTCAAGAATTAAGAAGGGGAAATGGTAATGATAATATTAACATTCCAAAGACACCATGGCCGTATTTTGATGGAGATCCACTTATGTGGCCAACATTTTGGCAACAATTTAAAGTAAATGTGGGAGACAAAAACATTCAGGATATTCAGAAATGTTTTTATTTGCTGATGAGTTTAAAAGGAAGAGCAGAAAGAGCCATAAAAGGTTATTTGGCTACGGGAGAAAATTACCATTTAATTGTGGACACATTAAAAAGGCAATTTGGCGATCAGAAAGTAATAAGAGAGTCATTACAGAATGAGTTATTAAATTTGCCAGTTGCAAATGAATCAGTTGGTTCACTCCGCTCATGCTTTGAGGAGTTAGAACGAATTTGTAGACAATTACAAAATTCGGGTTTACATGAAGGGGAAGACGGTGAATTTTTGTTAATGGCAGTGAAAAATAAATTTCCAAGGGCTATAATTTTAGAAATTTTAAAAAAGGAAAAAGAATCGGGATTCAAATGGAAGGTTTCGAGATGGCGAGAGTGTCTAAGTGAAGTAATATCATTAAGAGAAGAAGCACTCCGCTGTACGAGAAGCTTGAGTTTAAACCCTAATTTATTTGCTCAGAAGAGATTTGAAGAAATACAAAAAAGCAATAATAGATTCAAAGGAAATGGGTTCAGACCAAATAATTATAACAGAATCGGCGATGTAAAAAGAGTTTTTTCGGTTCAAGAAAATGAACGAAGAAATATCGGAAAAACAGGGACAATGCCGAATTGTTTCTTATGTGGGAAACCGCATTGGGCAGCAAATTGCAGACAGATAGTCGGCAGAGAAGCACGGCTTAAAATTATTAATGAGCAGGGAAGGTGCCTTAAATGTCTAAGGAAAGGTCACGAAAAGACCAATTGTATGGGAAAAAATTGTGTAATATGTCACCAAGATCACCATAAGGCAATCTGTCCAAGGAGTCAAAACAGATTCAGAACAGGTGCAAATGCAATCGATTTGGGGAACCGACAAAGACAGAATCGTTTTCAGACAGAATTACGAAACGAAAATTTGGTCGCCCTTACCAGGATGAATAATGTGAAAGATGAAACTATCTTAATGACAAAAAAAATAAGGATTTATCCGGGTTTTAACAAAGGAAAAGGTGTTTTGGCAACAGTATTTTTTGATGGTGGGAGTCAAATTCCGTTTATCAGTGACGAATTAATTAAAATTTTGAGTCCACCTAGAATTGAAGATGGGTTTTTAGACTTATTGCCAATCCGAGAGACATCATCAACTCGAATTAAATCTCTAAAATATTTGGTACAGCTGGAATTAAGTAATGGAAAAAGAGAGAGCTTAATTGTCAACAGAATTGATCAGATTACGGGTAAACTAAAGAGAATTGACATAAATTCGGGCAAAACTGAATTTATTGATGAAAAACCTGACATACTAATTGGAATGGCAGAATTTTGGAAATTCTTTAAAGGGGTTGAACAGATTAAAGGAAATTTGTTTAAAGTGGACACAACAGTCGGCCCTATTATTTGCGGTCAAATAAAAAATAATTCGGGTAAATTGGAATCATTATTTGAAAATATAACAGCCGCAGTCAGTGTAAAGACTGAGGAACCAAAACAATTTTGGAATTTAGAAACTATAGGAGTATGGGATAACCCGGAAGAGAAGGATGATGAGATTGCCTTGAAAATGTTTAAAGAAACGGTTCAACGAAAAAATGGGAGATACGTGGTAAGTTGGCCATGGAAAGGCCCTAGAGAAGAATTACCAACAAATTTTGCTATAGCATACCGGCGTTTAATGAGTATGTTAGAAAAAATGAGAGTAACCCCAAGTCAGCTTAAAGCATTGGATGAATCATTTAAAGAAAATTTAAAAGAGCAAATTGTTGAAGAATCCTCAATAAAAGGGTTTGGCGAACATTTTCTCCCTCATCATTGTGTCTTCGCACCGGGAAAAAAGCCAAGGATTGTTTATGATGGCTCAGCAAAAACAAGGAGTGGTAAATGCCTAAATGACATGCTTTTTCGTGGCCCAATCGAAATGCCACAGCTCCCGGGGCTTTTAATGCGATCACGAATACCAAAAATTGCTTTATGGGCTGATATTCAACGAGCCTTTTGGACATTGGAGTTAAAAGAGGAAGACAGAGAATTTGTAAAATTTTTATGGGTAAGAGATATAAGAAAACCAATTACAAAAGAAAATCTTCTGGTTCTACGTTTTAAAAGAGTACCATTTGGAGTGATTTCCTCACCGTTTTTATTGGGTGCGACGGTTCGGTATCATTTAAGTCAAATTGATTCACAACTTACTAATGAAATTCAGAAAAATTTATTTGTCGACAATGTTTTTGTAGGCTGTAAAGACGAAAAAGAAGCTATGGAAAAATATATGGCAATGAAGCAAATATTTGCGGATGCTCGGATGAATTTGAGAGAATTCGTTTCGAATTCTTATTGGGTTAATAATCAGATACCAGAAAATGATAGACTCGGAAAAGAAAAACCAAAGATTATGGGTGTACAATGGGATGTACAAAAAGATGAATTTTTAATTAATTTTGCAGAACCAGCGAATTCAAAAATGACAAGGAGAAGAGTTTTAAAGGATTTAAACTCCATTTTTGATCCTTGTGGATGGACATCACCAGTGTCTTTTACCGGCAAAATTATTTTTCCAGACTTTATGGGACTCGGAAAGAAAATGGGATGACAATTTGAACGAAAATGAATGTGAAAAATGGATTCAGATCACACAAAACTGGAAAAAGGCTAATTTCACACTCAAAAGAAGAATCGAAATGGGTAAAAGTGAAAATAATCAATTACATGTTTTTGTAGACGCATCGAAGGATGCATATGCGGCATGTGTTTATTTCAGAAATGCTTGTGAAAAATGTGAAATTAATTTATTATATTCAAGGAGCCGCTTAAAACCAAGAAAAATGAAAGTTTCCATACCAAGAATGGAACTTTTAGGGGTTTTGATTGGAACCAGGGCTATGAAATTCGTGGAGAACGAATTGGGAATAAAAATAAAAAACAAATTCTTATGGTGTGATTCAAAACCTGTACTGTGTTGGGTTAAGTCGGAGAACGATCAACCAAGATTTGTAGCGAACCGACTAATCGAAATCAGAATGAGTACCGAGCTACAATTTAGTTATATACCCACAGAAGAAAATCCAGCGGATGTAGCAAGCAGAGGATGTACAGCGGAAGAATTGAGTACCCATCCATTATGGTGGAATGGACCTAATTGGTTAACAAAGCCACAAGAATTTTGGCCGACAGAATTGAGTTATAAAATTCAAAATGAATTTAAAGAAAACGGAGAAACAGAATTTTCAGGAATTCTGAAAGCAACTGAGTCTGTAAATGAATTTATCAATTTTGGACAATATAAAGAGTGGCATAAAATGGTGATAATATTCACAAGAGTTGCTAAAATGTGTAAAAAATGGTTGATAAAAACTAAAAAGGTTATAAATTCTGAGGATTTACAGAAAATATCTGATCCAGATTATGTATCACCAAGTGACTACAAAATCGTAGAAAAAATAATTCTGAGATTTGGACAAGTTGGGTGGGAAGATTATATCAACAAAAATAATCAAATTCAGTGGGAAAAAGATTCTGATGGTTTAATACGGTTAAAAACGCGTTTGGGAAAATCAGAAACACCAGAATTGTTTCAGAAACCAATTGTTTTTCCAAAAGGATCAAATATTTTGGAAATACTTATTATGAAATCACACATTGATGTTATGCATGAACGGGTTGATGCAACTTTAAACAATTTTTTAAACAAATTTTGGTCACCGGGTGTTAGAAATATTGTGAAAAAAGTTTTGAAACAATGTGTAATATGTAGAAAAAATCATGGGCCATCATTTGCGTTGCCTAAAATGCCTTCGCATCCAAAAGAAAGGATGATAAGAACTTTTCCATTTAAAAATGTATCTTTAGACTATTTGGGTCCGTCAATTGTGAAAAAGAAAAAAGGTGATGAAAAGTCAAAATACTGGATTGTATTAATTACTTGTCTTACAACAAGGGGTGTATACTTTGAACCAGTATTTGATTTAACAGCAGAATCATTTTTACATGTTCTGAGAAGATTTTCATGCAGAAGAGGGAAACCAGAATATATAATTTCTGATAATGCACAAACTTTCAAATTGGCTGCTAAAGCTGGAGGAATGCACGATATTAAAGCAGAAAGGAATAATAGGAACAATAAATTGGATGAATATTTGACAAAAAATAAAATTGGGTGGAAATTTATTCCCGCATTATCTCCTTGGGAAAATGGGTGTGCTGAACGGCTTGTAAAAATGTGTAAAGATGCGTTTAAATCAGCACTGGGCCGTATAATTCTAAGAAAGGAAGAGCTGCGCACATTTGCAGCTGAAGTGGAAACTATTCTAAATTCGAGACCAATAACATATGTATCGATTGAACCGGATGCGGAAAGAGCTCTGAGACCAATTGACTTTATTAATCCGGGAGCTGAACTCGGGATATTTTTGTCTGAAAATACTGAAGAACATGATGATAATGAATTTAAATTGGGTCAGACATCATTAGAAGAAAAATTAAAAGAAAAATGGAAGCGGACTAATAAAGCATTAGATATTTTTTGGGAAAGATGGAATCGAGAATATTTGCTGATGCTGAGAAATCGAAATCAGTGGTATCATAAGGGTCCAAGATCACAAGAATTTCGAGAACCAAAAATTGGAGAAATTGTATTAATGGAAGACGAATTGCGGCCAAGAAATGTATGGCCAATGGCAAGAATTGTAAAATTAAATGGCACACAAGGGTCAATCAGAAGTGTGGATGTTAAGACAATTTCCGGAAGGATTGTTGAGAGACCTGTTAGTAAAATTTATCCGTTGGAGGCGAGTGCCAAGGGACTAACAGACTCAAATTTTCAAGGATTAAATGAAAAATCAAATAAAAATATTGAAATTACAGAAATGATACAAAGTGAGAAGGATAAGCAAATTAAAGAAGATAAACGAAACCACCATCCAATGCTTACAAGAACAAAAGCTAAAACATTGAAAGAGTCGTTGGGTTTCATGACAATTCTGTTATTTACTTGTGTCTTTTTGGCTGATGGCCAAAATACAACAGAAAAAATAATTAGATGTAAGGATTGTAAAATCAAGTGCGATTCACTGGGAATTATTCTGAAAACACCAAAACGAATAAAGAAAACGGAAATTTGTTGTACGGGCAGTTGTTATACCCATTCATACATAAGAGAAATGAAATACAATCTACCAAGAGAGTACCTGATAGTGGACCATTAATGTACTATAACTTATTGGTCAAGAAGAAACGTGATGTACCAAAACAAAATTTTTTGTCCCCCAGTGGAAAAATGTGATTCAATACAAATTTTGAGTTGGGATATGGTTTTAAATCCAGAATGCTGGACTAAATGGACAGAATTATTGATTGGCATAATAATCTTATTTATCATATTATTATTTCTTGTATTTATTGGTGTGTAAAATCAATTTATTCGATTTTGAAAAAATCCAGCGGATGTAGCAAGCAGAGGATGTACAGCGGAAGAATTGAGTACCCATCCATTATGGTGGAATGGACCTAATTGGTTAACAAAGCCACAAGAATTTTGGCCGACAGAATTGAGTTATAAAATTCAAAATGAATTTAAAGAAAACGGAGAAACAGAATTTTCAGGAATTCTGAAAGCAACTGAGTCTGTAAATGAATTTATCAATTTTGGACAATATAAAGAGTGGCATAAAATGGTGATAATATTCACAAGAGTTGCTAAAATGTGTAAAAAATGGTTGATAAAAACTAAAAAGGTTATAAATTCTGAGGATTTACAGAAAATATCTGATCCAGATTATGTATCACCAAGTGACTACAAAATCGTAGAAAAAATAATTCTGAGATTTGGACAAGTTGGGTGGGAAGATTATATCAACAAAAATAATCAAATTCAGTGGGAAAAAGATTCTGATGGTTTAATACGGTTAAAAACGCGTTTGGGAAAATCAGAAACACCAGAATTGTTTCAGAAACCAATTGTTTTTCCAAAAGGATCAAATATTTTGGAAATACTTATTATGAAATCACACATTGATGTTATGCATGAACGGGTTGATGCAACTTTAAACAATTTTTTAAACAAATTTTGGTCACCGGGTGTTAGAAATATTGTGAAAAAAGTTTTGAAACAATGTGTAATATGTAGAAAAAATCATGGGCCATCATTTGCGTTGCCTAAAATGCCTTCGCATCCAAAAGAAAGGATGATAAGAACTTTTCCATTTAAAAATGTATCTTTAGACTATTTGGGTCCGTCAATTGTGAAAAAGAAAAAAGGTGATGAAAAGTCAAAATACTGGATTGTATTAATTACTTGTCTTACAACAAGGGGTGTATACTTTGAACCAGTATTTGATTTAACAGCAGAATCATTTTTACATGTTCTGAGAAGATTTTCATGCAGAAGAGGGAAACCAGAATATATAATTTCTGATAATGCACAAACTTTCAAATTGGCTGCTAAAGCTGGAGGAATGCACGATATTAAAGCAGAAAGGAATAATAGGAACAATAAATTGGATGAATATTTGACAAAAAATAAAATTGGGTGGAAATTTATTCCCGCATTATCTCCTTGGGAAAATGGGTGTGCTGAACGGCTTGTAAAAATGTGTAAAGATGCGTTTAAATCAGCACTGGGCCGTATAATTCTAAGAAAGGAAGAGCTGCGCACATTTGCAGCTGAAGTGGAAACAATTCTAAATTCGAGACCAATAACATATGTATCGATTGAACCGGATGCGGAAAGAGCTCTGAGACCAATTGACTTTATTAATCCGGGAGCTGAACTCGGGATATTTTTGTCTGAAAATGCTGAAGAACATGATGATAATGAATTTAAGTTGGGTCAGACATCATTAGAAGAAAAATTGAAAGAAAAATGGAAGCGGACTAATAAAGCATTAGATATTTTTTGGGAAAGATGGAATCGGGAATATTTGCTGATGCTGAGAAACAGAAACCAGTGGTACCATAAGGGTCCAAGATCAGCAAGAATTTAGAGAACCAAAAATTGGGGAAATTGTATTAATGGAAGATGAATTGCGGCCAAGAAATGTATGGCCAATGGCGAGAATTGTAAAATTAAACGGCACACAAGGGTCAATCAGAAGTGTGGATGTTAAAACAATCTCAGGAAGGATTGTTGAGAGACCTGTTAGTAAAATATATCCTTTGGAGGCGAGTGCCAAGGGATTAACAGATTCAAATTGTCAAGGATTAAATGAAACATCAAATAAAATATTGAAATTAAAGAAATGATACAAAGTGAGAAGGATAAGCAAATTAAAGAAGATAAACGAAACCACCATCCAATGCTTACAAGAACAAAAGCTAAAACATTGAAAGAGTCGCTGGGTTTCATGACAATTCTGTTATTTACTTGTGTCTTTTTGGCTGATGGTCAAAATACAACAGAAAAAATAATTAGATGTAAGGATTGTAAAATCAAGTGCGATTCACTGGGAATTATTCTGAAAACACCAAAACGAATAAAGAAAACGGAAATTTGTTGTACGGGCAGTTGTTATACCCATTCATACATAAGAGAAATGAAATACAATCTACCAAGAGAGTACCTGATAGTGGACCATTAATGTACTATAACTTATTGGTCAAGAAGAAACGTGATGTACCAAAACAAAATTTTTTGTCCCCCAGTGGAAAAATGTGATTCAATACAAATTTTGAGTTGGGATATGGTTTTAAATCCAGAATGCTGGACTAAATGGACAGAATTATTGATTGGCATAATAATCTTATTTATCATATTATTATTTCTTGTATTTATTGGTGTGTAAAATCAATTTATTCGATTTTGAATTTTGTGTGGTCATGTTTATGCTTCCCATTCAAAATAATGAGAAAATTTTGTTCAAATAAAAATTTTAAAAATGAATCTGAAATGAGTCTACTCGCATCAAATGTGGAGGACCACGGGACCAAAGAGTGGATAAAGAAAAAGAGAAATCGGCGATTAAAAAGGTTGAGTCTAAGTGCCAAAATGGGTTCTACAATGTTATTTATGTTAATAATCGTCATAATATCGATTAAATATGTTAATGCTGGGGCTGAAGTAGCAGTAATTCAAGCATCATCTGAAGATTGTATTAAAAATTCTAATGGCACTTTGTGTCGGGTTAAGGGAGCAGCAGAAATTACAATCCTACCAGCGGGCCAAGAGATAACATTAGCATTGAAAAACTGATAAGGGTCAAGCAAAAGGTTCAATTAAAGTCAGACTAAAATCATTAACATTAAAATGTGTCCAAGAGACAGTTGCTTGGCTAAGGGAATATAAAATAAAAGTTAAATCAGCAAGAAGATGCCCTACGATGGGGTCGTGCAAAAAAGGGAGATGCGCAAACATCCGACTAAGTGAAAAAATAAGCGAATTAAAAAATTATTGGAATTATCCTGGCAATACTTATTGTATGGAGGGAGAGTCAATTTGGGGTTCAAAATGTGCTTTACCATCACTGGGTATAAATGAATGCTTCTTTTATAAGATAATTGCGGTACAAAGTACAAATACAGTATGGAAACAAGTACGTTGTATTAATTGGGATTATGAAATCCAAGCGGAAGCAGAGCTAAAAATGGGAAACATGACAAAAAAGAAAAAACTTAAACTATATCCAGGGATAACGGAAGAATGGCAAGAAATTGCGTTTACCCCGCAAGGAGTGACTCGGCCAATTGCGCCATTGCTAGATGATTATTTTATTATATCAGATAAAGATATAATCTATGCGGGAAAAGAAGTACGAACTCAATTAAAATGCAATGACCAAAATAGTGCGCAAAATTTTGAGTGTATTTTGGGTACCGATGCATGTAAAGAGTGTTGGATTAATAGAACCAAAAGTGAAAAAGAGTTAATACAATGTGAATGTGAAGACTCAACTTTTGGTAGGGTCGAGCCAAAGTTACCTTTTGCAACCGATAAAATGAATTTAAGAAAGGATAAAAATACAATTTTGAGTGAAACAATTTATACTCCTATCCAGTTATTAGTAAGAGTTGAAAAATTAAAAATTGTAACAGAAATTGAGGGTAATTTGTGTAAAGCCAAACAAGTGGCACCATTGAAAGGTTGTTATGAATGTACCACGGGTGGACGACTTAATTATACATGTTCAACAAATTGGGGTGAAAATATAGCTGAAATAAAATGCCCAGGAAACTTGATTTTCTTGGCAAAATGCAATAAAAATGGCAAAACCCAAATTGATGTGTTACCATTTACAAAGTCGAAAATTAAAATGGATTGTGAAGTTATATGCCCAGGAGGAAAAACGAGTTTAAAAATTAAAGGCGAATTAATGTATATACCTGTGAATGAACGGAAATATCAGGTAAGAAATTCAGAAATATTAGAAAATACTAATGGGTTCGGACTTAATTGGGAAGATCTTTTCCAATTTAATTGGAAATTATTTTTAAATCCATTTCAAAATTTTAACTTATACATATTAATCATAATTTTGGCAATTTTTGCAATCGGAGTCATTTATATTTTTTGGCTTATGATTCCAATTTTCAATGGTTATAGATTCATAATCGGCATTTTAATTTTAGTCATTTCAATTCCCGCTGTCAGCGGAGGGATGCATGGCATCGAGAGCATAAATGATTCAGGGATAAAGGGTCAAAGAGTGCGAATAAAAATTGGGATATATAAGGGAACGATGGAAGACAATAAGGCACATTCAAACCAATCATATTCCCAAATATTTAAAATTTATTTTGTAAAAATGCCTTCGGAAAAAATGGATTTTTTGAAATTTGCCTCCCAAATTCTGGCATGTGCGAAGAGAGACATCGGAAATTATCTACAACAACACTTCTACCGAAAACTCTTAACCAAACACACCAAACTGGCAATAAAAAATGGTGCCAGACTTCTCTACCGCTGCGAAAAAGGGGTTTACGATATTTTGAATGGGCCGGAATTTTTAATTTTGGGTGACCGGCCTAATTTTGGGCTGAGACCTCGGGTCCCAAGTCATATATTTGCACTCCAAATTCTGAGACTAAACGGGGTCATTGGGTCTACAATTGGCCCTACACTTCTTATGAATGGTCATTATTACCCATTGGGAGGACTTGTATTTCAAGGGTACCAAGATGAGTTGGATTATTTTGAAGATTTTTTCAAATTGGAAATGGATAAATCGGATATGGAAATAATGCCACAAATGGGTCTTGGCAATGAGGGAATTACTGAATGTGAAAACCGAATTACAGTACACTTGGACAACAATTCGAGTCGGGAATGGGTCTTAGAATTCAAAAATATGGGTGAAAATGGGTTGAAAATAATTGGAAAGGGTAAATTCAAGGCTGTTCTCAACTTTGTGTGCTTGGCAATTTGTACCTTGGCATTGTTAAATGGGGTTCATGGAATGGACAGACAACCTAACGGGCAAAAGGTACCAAGTGAAAGTGCCGATGATTTCGAAGACTTCGAAATGCAACAATGGCAAAGTGAGCTAAGAGATTTGCAACAGATTGAGACGGCTGAGTCCACTTCGGGTCTAAACATGGTTGCCGTGAATACTGGTATAATTAACCAAGAAGTGAGTCCAGTAACCGATACAGTACCGGGTGTGCCAATTTCGGAATCGGATCATCAAGTGCGGGGTATCATTGAAAATCCAATTGTGAATACAAATGTACAATGTGTGGTAGAAAAAACGGGTACGACGGGACAATTGCCAATTCCGACAAATTTGGATTTGCTAAATTGGGCTCAAATTCATCGTTTTTTTACCATCTCCTAAAATAATGTTGAAGGTCCAACAATTGCCCCCAAATGTGCCACTTGATCAACAACCGACCACTGCGGCAAACAACATAGGCAACCCAAATGTGCCACTTGATCAAAGACCGTCCACTTCGGCAAACAACATTGGCAACTCAAATGTCAGTGATTCGTATGCCCCTTCCTGTTCCTCGATCCAATGTGGCAAATACGGAAAGGCGATTCGAAATTGGGATGGACGAGTTGCGCGGCCTGTACCTACTGATTCATGCCACAGAGAACGTGCCGCTCCTTACTTCCGACCCAGGCCAATTCAGTCAATGCAACAGCAGCAACCACGAACACCACTGACAAACCTGCCGTTTCCCATCGAATTCATTCCGCCAATTCATGTTCCATCTGCGATTCGCCGTGAATTTCTGCGGCGAATGAGTCAAGAGACGGACCATTTTTTTGGTCTCGCTCAGCTGGTGGGAGAATGGAACCCAACCCTCGCAACTTTGTTTCTATCGTTGGAAACATTTTGCCGCGCAATCCTTCAGCTCTGTGTGAATGAAGGAAGCGATCATCCGGCCTTCTCCCGCCCCGAGTGTCGCCGCCGATAAGCGCGACGAAAGATCAAAGGAGAGATGATGAATAAGCAAAATGGGGACGGAAAGGAATATTTAAGAGGCCAAAAATGGAGAGCAATTTGTCATTCATTTGATCATTCAATTGTGCAAATAAATTTGTTGAGTATTGGGAAATTCGGGAGAAATAATATAATTTAATATTAAATCGGTTAATTCCTAAGGATACTTCCTTAGAAGGTCGAATTAATTCATAGAGTCTCGACAGAAATGGAACATTTTGGTTTTGTCTTTTGAGGTCTTTTAAAATAGCTTTTTTGTAACTGATATTGGTGAACACAAAAAAAAAAAAAATTTTTTTTTAAATTGATTTAATATTTTTGAATAAATTAACAATTAACTGCTGATCATATAGTTTCAGAGTATTTTATTTCAGAAGCCGGGGGTTGAAAGGTCAAAAAACTTAAAACCAATTTATTGGTGAAGAAAATATAAAATATCATATTCAAAAGAATAAAATAAAAAACTTAAATATATAATTTTATAAGTCCTTAAAAATATTAAAATGTATAAATGCTTTTGTTGGTAAAAGAGACTGATAAGATTGAAAGTTTCTTATATATAAATGCTTTAAATGTAATAATTACAAAATAATTAAATTGTTTCTTAATTGGAAAGGTTAAAGGGATAATTATCTCTAATGGGACTTATTCATTCATTTAATAATACATTTATTTTTATAAAATTTTGATTTATGTTTTCAAAATTTGACTTAGATTTTGTAAAAAAATGTTTATTATAAGCTCCTTTATATTATTACATTAAAAAATAATAATAGCTTTCGCACCTCACTTTGAGGCTGACAAGCAGGCCGTTTTTTGATCAATGATTGTGACCCTTTTTATCATTAATTTTATGATTTTATTTTGTGATTATACTCCGCTGATTTACGCCATTTATTTGAATAAAATTGTTTAAAAAATGTTTTTTTTATTATATTATTTATTCTTTAGTTATTAATATATTTGGAAAATTTAAATTATAATTTTAATATAAAACTTGTATTGTTAAGTATAAAACAATTAAAAAAGTAAATTATATTAAAAAAATATAAAAAGCATAATTTTTTAAATTGAATAAAATTACACTATATGAATATTGGTTTTATACAACGTCTTTCTTTAAATTTCCGCAAAATGTAAATTTTTTCGCTAATTTAAATAACCAAAGGTATTCCATGACATTTAAATTATTCTACAAATAGTGGGCAAATAAAAGAAAATTGGCGAATAATTGTTAAAAATCGGCTTTAAAGTATGAATGTAAACACTAAACAATCCGCATATTTAAGCGTACTAAATCCGATTTGATCATTCCTTAAGTTGAAAAATCAAAAGAAAAAGATTGAGCTATTAAACTTAAAATTCCTAAAAAGTAAAATTTAAAGATTCTAAAATAACTTTAAAATTTTTTTCACTTATTCAAATGATTTGTAATCTTTACTCATTTAAATTAAATGATGTTAATGCTTAATTTCTCATAAAGTTTTGAGTAATGCCCACTTCTTATTGGAATTTTGACCTTTTTAGTCCGGCCCGTTTCACTGAAACCTATTCCCGATTATACCACATTTGCTAATTTTATAACAATCATTTATCAAGAATTGAAAATACACAATGATTTCTTATGTTTAAATTTAAAGAATTTTACCAAAAATAATTTGTGAAATAATTAATCTTAATAATGAATGGGCGGTTAATATTTTAATTCTTTACCGAACTATCTTGACTATTTAAGTTTTTTGTGCAATGAATTTCCAATGTAAAAAATAATATTTCTAAGATTTAAAAATTTCTTAGCTGTACTTATGCCCCAACTCAAGTTTCTGTGTGTGTAATTATGCAGCATAAAAATTAAGTATGATGAGGTGAAAGCTTAAATTTTAAAATTTATTTTCCTCCAATTATATTTTATTAAAAGAATGATGGAGTTAATATATCTAATCAGAACAAAATTTAAAATAAACCATTATTGAAACTATTTCAAAGTTAAATGAAAAATAAATTTAATTTATAAAAAACAACGGTAGCCGAGGTAAATTATAAATATTCATAATTAGTTTATAAAATTCTCATATAAAATTTTGTTCGAATCCTGCCTGGTTCACCAAATTAATTGCAAAGTGTCTGATCAATATTATTCGGTGCTATAAATTTTTTTGAAAAAGATTAAACAAAAGAAACTGAATAAAGAAATTCGAGACTTGATATTGAAAAGCGATAATTAATCAATATTGACAGTATAATAATTAGTAAAAAATAAATAATTAAAAGGTACAAATAATGTAAAATTATATGTTAAATAAGGTTAGAATATTTAAAAAAAGAATGGGCTTAATAAAACCTATATAAAAACAAAAATACCCAAAGAATTATATTAAATTAATTAATGCAATAAAATCAAATAGATTATTTATCAATTATTGGAGAACCTTTTTCAACAATATCTTCTCGATGAGACAAAATTGAATGCTATGAAACTTTTTTAAATATACAGAATAAAATCCAATTATATTAGTGGTATTAATTTAGCCTATTTTTCTTGGTTGAAATTGCATTTAGAGTTCTTCATATTTAAAATAAATTTACTATTCTATAATAATTTATAGTGTCACGTGATAAAAATATAGGTTACTAGAAAATAAACAAATTGCAATTTTAATTTAATTTATGTAATTGTGTATTGATATTTGATTTATTTTAGTGTATTAACAAGTGTAAAAGTTTATTGCAAAAGTTTAATAATTTTTTCAACAATAAACTTAATTTTAAGACTACCTAAACGTTTTTTTTATCTTTTATACCGATAGTTATTTTTTAAGGCAAATTATTGTTTAAAGGGAAGTTTGATGTAAGAATCGAAGTAAGATTTAGTTGGCAGCTGAATTTGTAGTTTTATTTTATTAACTAATCAAAATGTCATATTATTTTTATCAAATATTGTGTAATCAGACAGAATGACTCTCAACTGCTCTTTGTTTGAGCTCAGAACGTCACGGAGCCTTGGTATCAGGCAATTGTTCGGTCGCAACAACCGTTTAGTGAGTATTTTTGTATTGTTTACAAATATAATCAGAATAAAATTTTAAACAGATCAGAATAATAAATAATAATATAGAAGTTCAATCCTGCTAGGTTCAAGCCAATAAAGAGCAAAATTATTTAAATTAAATATATAAATAAATAACTATTTACAAAAATTTGATATTTTTTTACCATATTTTACTAAATAATTAAAAATTATAATAAAAATTAAAAAGATTTAATTGACAGTATAAACATTTATAACTCAACTAAACTAGTCATTGTGTATTCGAATAAAAAAAAGCTCTTCTAAAAAAGCATTGAAAAAATCTTTTATAAAATTATAATTAGAAAAAAGCAAACATTTCATTTAAATCTATTTATGAGCGTTTTTTGATAAATAAAAAAATGATTTATACTTGAAATAGTAAATAATATTTAAATTTTATTTATTTTGTTAAAATATATTTAAATATTTAGTTAATTTAAAACATTTTAAAGTAATTTATGCAAGTTAATGAATTCGAATTATCGGAAAATAAAAATATTTTCATCCGCTACTAAGATTTTATAATTATTTTCGTACGATATTTTATATTTTTGTATTATTTGCTGTTTTTAGGACAACAATGAAGTATTGAAAAAACTTAAATTTTGAAATAAAAATCATTATAGATTTGTTGATTGATATAAAAAAAACTTAAAAATAAGCAGTCTAATTGACGAAATAGTTCAAAAAGCAAAAAAAAATATGAAAAAATTAATTAACTTTTTTTGCAACTAATTCATAAAGGCCTGACATAATATATTATATACTACTAATATTTGTAAGCAGTAATATTTTAAATAATTTATATTATTGGCAACAGGCAACGTTTTGGAAAGTGTAAAAACATTCTCAGAACAAGATTTTTTTCTTCAAAATAAAAATAAACCTTAATATATGTGTGTATCAAAATAAATGATTGATAAACAAATAGCAATTTTCTATAAAATTAAAATGTTAAAATGATAAGTCAAATGTTTAAAAAAAAACAAAGCCCCTCAGTACATGAAATTGAAATTATAAAGCTTTAATAAATAAATATACAATTAAAATTGATTAATATTTATAAAAAATAAATGAGAAATAACGAAAAACATAGCCAAATTTAAATCGAGAAAAAATATTATATAAATTAACTTTCTTCTCTCAACAGCTCTTCATATTAAACGTATTTAGAAAATTTTATTTATGAGATCAAACTTTATAAAAAATACCAAAGCAAAGCCAAAAAAAACAATTTTATTTTTTAATGAGCAATTAATTCCTGTCCATACGCATTTTTATAATTGCATTTAAATAACTAAATTCAAGATTCATGATTATAATTGATGTCAAACTCTGCTTAACTGTTTTGCAGCATAGATGCAAGACGATTTGACAATTCAATAAAACTTCAAAAGAATTTCAAGTATTTATTTTGCTTTTAACAATTTGAATTATTTAAACGAAGAAAATAAAAGCTACATTATAATATTATTAAAATTTTAATAGAAAAAATTTACTATACATCATTTTATAATAAATAAAAAGATTAAATTTAATAAATTTAAAAAACAATCTCAGATTATATAAATTAAAAATTTATCTTTATTTATCAAATACTATTTTAATTAAAACATATTTACTATTAGTTGGAAAAGAAGATGCGGTAATAATAATAATGTAGATTAAATTCTAAATAATCATATTAACATTATTTGAATAATTTATTTAAAGAATTACCTAATTTCTATATTTTATAATTGAAAAAGTAAGGAATATTCAAAATTGAAAGTCTAAAATTAATAGGCAGAAACACATCCTTTACATAAATTTAACTAAATAATATTTAATAAATATGTTTAAAAATTACATTAAAATTTTATGGTTTTAGAGAAAAACAAATAAATTAAAATAGATAAATAAAATAACTGTACAATATGTGTTAATATAACTTTTGTAATAAAAATTTAGCTGCTTTCTCAGAAAAAGTGTTAGAATGGGACTTACTCCAGCATGAATAAAGAAAATAAATAAATTATGAAAAAGAATTCAAAAATATAAATCAGACAAAAATTGAGTTTGTACAGTAATAAAATGCAAAATCAAAATTTCATTTTTTTCATTTTTGTTTGTGGGAAAAAGTTACTGCAGAAAATTGGTGGTGCAAAATCTTATGGGTCACCTTGTATTTACAAATTTATTATCAATCAATAAAATAAATACTATTTTGACATATTACACAAAGGAACAGGAAAATGTAAACACTTGTTCCGTAAGGTTAGCCGACTTTTGCGCCGCGGACATTTGCGCCGCACCATTTGCGCCGCGACACTTGCGCCGCTCAGCAAAAAAGACAATTGCGCCGCGGACATTTGCGCCGTGCCATTTGCGCCGCGACACTTGCGCCGCCTAACAAAAACGACATTTGCGCCGCGAAATTTGCGCCGCTCATTAAAAATTTTATAAGATTGACCCAACAATTTTTCTAAATTAGAATCGATTGATATTCAATCAAAAACCGCGAAATAGGGGCGAAAAATTAAAATCGTTAAAATTTAACAATTTTAATGACAAAATACAAACATAAAATTAATCTTTTTTGAATAAAAATCTAAAAACATTGGCGTAAATGAAAAATTTGCGTGTTAAAAATGTGTTTCGTCTTTTCTGATTTAATTAAAAGCCGCAGAAAAAATAACAAAAAACCTAAAAATCCCCTCTCCCTTACTCATCAATTCCAACTATTTTTTGAGCTGTGGGTGGTCAAAAATCCGTGAGTAGGACTAATTCAAACAGTGTCAGTCTGTTTTAGTTGTTATGCTTCTTCATTTTTCATATCTTTGATGAAACTAATCAATGTTAAGATTTTTAATGATTAAGAATAAAAAAAATTTAATGTCTATCTTTAAGACTAGTGATTTTGATATTAGAATGAAAATATTATTTTTGACTGCGCGGCGCAAATGTCGCGGCGCAAATGGAGCGGCGCAAATATCCGCGGCGCAACAGTCTGCGGCGCAAATGACGCGGCGCAAGTGTCGACTTTGCTGGGCGGCGCAAATGTCCATTTTTGCTGTGCGGCGCAAATGGCGCGGCGCAAATGTCGCATCACCGTTCCGTAACACGTGGAATATTGCATAATAATTGAAAATATAAATAATAATAACTATGAAAAAATAGAGTAAATCATTAAAAAAAATGAACTAGTTTCAAAACGAAATTCAGCTATAACTTAAGAAATTCATAAATAATAAAAGCATCATAGACTTGAACATAAGTGTACTTGATGAAATAAACAAATCAATTTATTTTAGTGACGGTAAGTATTACATAAAAACAGGGATGGTATCCGTCCTGCAATTGCAAGGACGTCCTTTAAATTGGGCCCTCTTTCTTGAAAATAAAAAATATCCTTGGATGCAAGGATGTCCTTGAAAATGAGCATTTAAAAATGGAAAAAATAATCAAAGGAAATTAGTCAAATTTTTGAATTTATAACATATTTGGTTTATTTGTGGCATTATGTCTATAAAAGCGTTTTTTTTTTAATTTTATGGAATAAAGTCACTATTTTTCTTAAAAGCACAAAATCGCAAATTTTGGTCATTTTTGGACAAAAATCTGTAAACAAATCGCATTAAAAATTACAAATTTTTCCCGGCGGCGAGCCGGCCATCCCCCTTATGCCACGAAATGGCGCGCCGAAAAAAAAGCATTTTAGAAGCAGAAAAAAGTCTTCGTAATTAATATCTAAAAATATAATGCGTGTATACTGAAAAAAGTAAATTTCAAAAAATACATGTATTTTTCAGAATTTTCAAAAATGATTTATTAAAAATAAATAAAATTTCTGTTTTAATGGAAAAAATCAAGCAAAAAATATATAGATAAGTCGTGATAGCTAAAATTTATTCGGTACCCAATCCATGGGTCACAGTATTATACTATCATGACATAATTCAATTTCAGAATTTATTCTTATAACACTGCTAATAAAATGTAATATTTAATAAATTCATTCTAATAAATAATTCTGTGTACTTTGCTTCCCAATTCCGCCTGATGCGATTCACTTCATATATACATAAAAGGATATTTAAATACATGGATAGGTGATGGGCAATGAATTAAAGATTTGTGAGTACATGATCATGAAAATGAAAATATAAAAATTAACTATAAAAATAGAAATAATCGAAAAATCGGAATATTTATAAAGTTAACTAACTCATAAATAAAACATATTGAAAACTAAAATTTATACTAATTTTAATAAATATATTCAAATTTTACATTCATTCTATGAAGATAAAATAATCAAAAAATATTGAATTAAAACATAACTAGCTTATATGAAATTTTTGTTGAATCAATTTGTTATATGCTTTTGATTAAAACAATAAAATAATAAATATTAAAAGTAAAAAATATTAAATACAAATTTATACTAAAAAATAAGAAATGAAAAAGTGTTAAAAAAAAGCAAATTAATTAAAAACCAAATATATTAGAAGATTAAAATATTAATATTAAGCTGACAAAAAAGCTAAAAGCTAAAATATAAAAATTCTGTATCAATCTGTTATGAAAATGTTATAATTTCTAAAAATAATCGGACGTACATATTAAAAAAGATTTGTTTACTGGCCGAACATTACAGTTTTAAATAAATAACTTTAATGAAATTATTATTTTAAAATCTTTTACAAATCGAAAGCTTTTAGTAATTTTTCTGGTAATTTTAATCTTTTATTATTACTTAGATTAATTTTATATAATTATCGTGTCAATAAAACAACGCTTTTCGGAAATAAATTTAATTGATTGAACTTTATCTTTTCAAATAGATTAAAACCTATTAATTATTTGAGAATTTTCATTAATTTCTCTATTCATTAATTCTCTAAACTAATTTTCATTTAGTAATGTAATGTTTAATATCTTGCTCCTTGTGCTTTGTTCGATAAATAAATTTAAAATTATTTACAAAGAAAAATACAATCGAATGAATTTCTGCAACCACAAATTATAATAAAAAAAAAGAAAATTTATTACATTAATTAATACCAATCACTTCAAGTAAATAAAGACAAACATGAAATTTTATTTTAAAAAAATTGACTAAGGCATGAATGCCAAAATGGAGGTGAACTAAACAAAAAATGTAAAAATAATTTAAAAAACGTTAATTTATCAAGGATAATTAATGATAAAACATTTTTTTATTTTAAACATTCTTATTTAAGTTAACAAATACAAAAATTTGTCTTGTGCGGATATGCGATGTAAATAATATAATAATCATTTTCATCGCCACAAATTAAAGTGAAAAGAATAAAACAAAAACCATTTTGAAAAATTTTTATAACATTAAACCACACACATTGTGTAAACGGCTCATAAATTGATAATATAAATGAAAATGAATTCAATCCAATATGGTAATGTTAAATAAATTTTAAAAAATAACAAAAAATGTATACCTAAACAAAGAAGGTTGAAATTCAAACAAACACTTAAAAACAAATATTAATAACCATCCCCAAGAGTGGGGAATGACCACAAAAAGGAACCAATTCATTCAAAAATGGCCGAGGAACACTTTTACAACAAATTTCGTCCAAAAATTTTTGACACAAGTTTCACTGAATACATTTTGTATCTAAACTATTACATTCATTGATCCAATAAAAGACCAAAACAAAAATAACATCAAATATGCATTAAAATTTAGACAGAAATTTTATATCCAAAATAATTGCAATAATTAAAAACTAAGCATTATGGTTAAAGAAGAATGTTACGTATAAAATGTTTAATGAAAATTCTAAAATTGAGAATTCTAAAGTTGATTCAAGTATCATAATTGGAATTTTATAGAAATGTGCCAGTAATTCTATAAATTATAGTTTATCTGCAAATTTTAATTAAAATTAAAATATTCTTAAAAATTTACATAATAAAATCAAATTACCGATTTGAATAAATATAAAAAAGCATCAAATTACCGTATTGAATACATATAAAAAAAGCAATCTTTATAAATAACAATAGCAGCAGATACAATTCGAAATAGTCAGCCAAGCATAAATCAATTGAAAATATTGCAAATTTAGCGATATTGACTACTTGAAGCTGCATCAAAGGAAAAACATCAATTGGCCGCTGGCCGTATCACCTTGATTATTTGGTTACAAGATAAATAAATAAATATTATTTGGTTAAAAAAATATAAAAATAATTTTTTGATACACCTCACATTTCAAAAAGAGACGGAATTTTACATTGTTCTCTATACTACCAAAAATAACACTTAAAAGATCAAATTGATAAAAATAAAATTATAAATTAAATTAAAATTTCAATTTATAATTCAAAAGCAAAGAAGATATAATAAAAATGGAAATCAAAAAAAAAAAATTTATGTGCATTATTTCTAGGCATTTTGGCACCATCCATTAATTTTGAATTAATTTGAGTTTATTAAATGAAAATTTAAAGATGGTTATGAAAAGGAGGAAAAAATTTTTTTGCAGATCGATTTAGCTAAAAATCTTATAATAGCACTAACATATTAATTGTTTTACACATAAAAATTTAAAAAAATTAAACATTTTTACAACAAATAAAATTCATAATTTATTTACTTATAATATTAAAAATTCTCTGCTATTAGTAAATATTTTTAAAATAAATGAAACTAAGTAAATTTAATATTTTTTTATTTTGATTCAAAAATCAAATCAAAACTAAATTTAAAACCAAATCAAAAAATTAATCTAGCGAGCACCCTAAAAAAGATTTATTTATAATTAGTATATAAATTACACTAAAAATATTGTTATTTATATAAAAAATGAACATTAATTTTATTTACTATTTCTTTTGTGCTATGATTAAATCAACCAAATAAATATTAAAGTAAAAAAATATTAATAAAAACTTACACTAAAATATACGAAATGAAAAAGTGTTCAAAAAGCAAATTCAATTAAAAACCGAATATAAAAAACATTAAATATTAATATTAAGCTGACAAAAAAGCTAAAATATAAAATATTTCTTCTCTGTATCAATCTATTATGAAAATATTTGAAGGCAAATTTTCTAAAACTAAACGTACACGATAAAAAGATTTATTTAATATGAAAAAACAAATAAAAAATTTATTGGCAATAATTTAGTGTTTGTGTATAAAATTTATTAAAATGAGGTTATATTATAAGTTAAATTTGAGCTTTTTTTGTATATTTGTAAGCTACGAGGTTAATTTAATTTTGTTCACCTTGTTAAATATATTAGACTATATATTTTGCATCCAAAATTAATGTATGTTTAAATTAATGGTTAGAAAAATTAAAAATTTTTTGGCCAATTTAGGTCATTTTTTTATTGAAATGTTATATCTAATTAATAGTTTCCATTTAATTTAACATATATTTTATTTCAATAAAGCGACCAAGGAATGCCAAAGGGGAGGTGCATTAAACAAGAAATGTAAAAATAATTAAAAAATTTAATTTATCAAGGATAATTAATGATAAACACTTTTTTTATTTTAGACATTCTTATTTAAGTTAACAAATACAAAAATTTGTCTTGTGCGGATATGCGATGTAAATAATATAATAATCATTTTCATCGCCACAAATTAAAGTGAAAAGAATAAAACAAAAACCATTTTGAAAAATTTTTATAACATTAAACCACACACATTGTGTAAACGGCTCATAAATTGATAATATAAATGAAAATGAATTCAATCCAATATGGTAATGTTAAATAAATTTTAAAAAATAACAAAAAATGTATACCTAAACAAAGAAGGTTGAAATTCAAACAAACACTTAAAAACAAATATTAATAACCATCCCCAAGAGTGGGGAATGACCACAAAAAGGAACCAATTCATTCAAAAATGGCCGAGGAACACTTTTACAACAAATTTCGTCCAAAAATTTTTGACACAAGTTTCACTGAATACATTTTGTATCTAAACTATTACATTCATTGATCCAATAAAAGACCAAAACAAAAATAACATCAAATATGCATTAAAATTTAGACAGAAATTTTATATCCAAAATAATTGCAATAATTAAAAACTAAGCATTATGGTTAAAGAAGAATGTTACGTATAAAAATGTTTAATGAAAATTCTAAAATTGAGAATTCTAAAGTTGATTCAAGTATCATAATTGGAATTTTATAGAAATGTGCCAGTAATTCTATAAATTATAGTTTATCTGCAAATTTTAATTAAAATTAAAATATTCTTAAAAATTTACATAATAAAATCAAATTACCGATTTGAATAAATATAAAAAAGCATCAAATTACCGTATTGAATACATATAAAAAAAGCAATCTTTATAAATAACAATAGCAGCAGATACAATTCGAAATAGTCAGCCAAGCATAAATCAATTGAAAATATTGCAAATTTAGCGATATTGACTACTTGAAGCTGCATCAAAGGAAAAACATCAATTGGCCGCTGGCCGTATCACCTTGATTATTTGGTTACAAGATAAATAAATAAATATTATTTGGTTAAAAAAATATAAAAATAATTTTTTGATACACCTCACATTTCAAAAAGAGACGGAATTTTACATTGTTCTCTATACTACCAAAAATAACACTTAAAAGATCAAATTGATAAAAATAAAATTATAAATTAAATTAAAATTTCAATTTATAATTCAAAAGCAAAGAAGATATAATAAAAATGGAAATCAAAAAAAAAAAATTTATGTGCATTATTTCTAGGCATTTTGGCACCATCCATTAATTTTGAATTAATTTGAGTTTATTAAATGAAAATTTAAAGATGGTTATGAAAAGGAGGAAAAAATTTTTTTGCAGATCGATTTAGCTAAAAATCTTATAATAGCACTAACATATTAATTGTTTTACACATAAAAATTTAAAAAAATTAAACATTTTTACAACAAATAAAATTCATAATTTATTTACTTATAATATTAAAAATTCTCTGCTATTAGTAAATATTTTTAAAATAAATGAAACTAAGTAAATTTAATATTTTTTTATTTTGATTCAAAAATCAAATCAAAACTAAATTTAAAACCAAATCAAAAAATTAATCTAGCGAGCACCCTAAAAAAGATTTATTTATAATTAGTATATAAATTACACTAAAAATATTGTTATTTATATAAAAAATGAACATTAATTTTATTTACTATTTCTTTTGTGCTATGATTAAATCAACCAAATAAATATTAAAGTAAAAAAATATTAATAAAAACTTACACTAAAATATACGAAATGAAAAAGTGTTCAAAAAGCAAATTCAATTAAAAACCGAATATAAAAAACATTAAATATTAATATTAAGCTGACAAAAAAGCTAAAATATAAAATATTTCTTCTCTGTATCAATCTATTATGAAAATATTTGAAGGCAAATTTTCTAAAACTAAACGTACACGATAAAAAGATTTATTTAATATGAAAAAACAAATAAAAAATTTATTGGCAATAATTTAGTGTTTGTGTATAAAATTTATTAAAATGAGGTTATATTATAAGTTAAATTTGAGCTTTTTTTGTATATTTGTAAGCTACGAGGTTAATTTAATTTTGTTCACCTTGTTAAATATATTAGACTATATATTTTGCATCCAAAATTAATGTATGTTTAAATTAATGGTTAGAAAAATTAAAAATTTTTTGGCCAATTTAGGTCATTTTTTTATTGAAATGTTATATCTAATTAATAGTTTCCATTTAATTTAACATATATTTTATTTCAATAAAGCGACCAAGGAATGCCAAAGGGGAGGTGCATTAAACAAGAAATGTAAAAATAATTAAAAAATTTAATTTATCAAGGATAATTAATGATAAACACTTTTTTTATTTTAGACATTCTTATTTAAGTTAACAAATACAAAAATTTGTCTTGTGCGGATATGCGATGTAAATAATATAATAATCATTTTCATCGCCACAAATTAAAGTGAAAAGAATAAAACAAAAACCATTTTGAAAAATTTTTATAACATTAAACCACACACATTGTGTAAACGGCGAATCGAATTACTCACAATTGGTAATATAAATGAAAATGAATTCCATTGTTGTGACAAAAGTGGACGTCGTCTGGTTGCCATTAAAGCAAAAATATTTGACAAAATAATAATTAGCGCACTTTTATTTTTAAAACTTTTATCAAAATATAATTTCAAAACACAATTCTTAAATAATAAAAAGTAATACTAAAAGGTAACTCATAAAATTTGAATTCATTAAACGTTTTCATAGTGTACAATATTCCATAATTGCTTTTACAAAAAATTAGAAATTTAGAGAGGAGAAATAAATATCAAATGTAAATTTAACTAATAAAAAAAATTATTTCAATTAAATATTGAATAAATTTTTTTTTTTTCGTATCACTAGGGTTGGATTTTTATCTGCTAAAAAAATTGGATTTTATTCAAAGTGATTAAAAAAGGGAAATTTTTAATAATATGATAAATAAACCATTTAGTCACCAATATTATAAAACCTAATTTCAAGAGATGAGATTTGAGCTTCAATATTTTTTTTGCGCCAAGTGTTAAATGTAAATTAATAGATTAAAATATTTTATTTAAAATTGTGGATTCTTAAATTTAGAAGGTTTATTTTTAGGTTGATTGTTTATAACTACTGATATAATATCATTGTTTATGATTATTTTTATTTATTTAATAAAGTATGTTAATATAATTTGGTATTGTTATATTTAGCTTTTAAGAACTTTTGGTATTCCTTATTAAAAATATGCATTTATTTTTTACTAAATTTTAAAAGTGATCGTATTCTAAAATACGGTAAATAATAATTTGTTTCATACAGCACAAATAATAAATAATTTACTAGAACAATTTTTAAAATTTAAGGTAATATAAACATTTTTGAAAGCAGAGAAAACATAATTTAAATAATTCTTTTAAGTCAATAAATAAATTTAATTAAATTATGATTCGAATAATTAATGTTTTTCAATTAGCAAAAATACTTTTTATGGAAATAAGGAAAAATCCATATTTTTTTAGTTTAAATGAATGACTAGAAAAATTACCATGATATATTAAGACCTAGTTTATGCAAATTTTTCATTCATAAAATAGTCTGATAAGTTTTATTTATTATTTTATTGAATGGAACACTGTCCAAATGATTTCTTCATAACAATTTAATTATAGAACGTTGTTCAAATTTTTTGTATTTTTAATTAATTGTTTTTTAATTGATAAAATGTAGGTCTTTAATTGAGTGACGGTAAAATAAAGTCTAATTTATAATTATAATGGTAAATAACATTTAATTTTTAAAATTGGTTTTTTATAGAATAATATGTATTCAAATCGGTCTGTCCGTCAGGCGTAATAATTAAAAAAATAGTGTGTGTTGTTATTGTGAATAAAAACATTTAAAAATTACAAAACTGAATTGATTTTAATAATATTTCTTGGATCATCATTCAATAATAGTTTAGTATATTCCGTTGTACAAAATTTTTAATTAATGAGCTTCAATTATTTATGTTTTGTATTCCCTTGTAATATGGCTAAAGCATATATGTTATTACTTTAAAGTAATATTTTAATGTAAAATTAATAGATTTAAATGTTTTATTTAAAATTGTAGTTTCTTAAATTCAATAGAAGAAATATTTTCAATCTTTTTGAATTTTCATTTTCATTATAATTTTATATTTTTTTATTATTATGTGAACTAAATTGCTTAGTTATTACTGAAATTTTATTTGTTAAATGCAATTAAAGTTAAATATTAAATAATTATAGGTTTATTTTTGTATTAAATCGTGTTTGATTATATAAAGCATTTTATTTATTTTTATTTTCTCTGATTTAATTTTATGAAAAATAATTAGTTGTAGGTATTATATCTTTATTTATATTGCTATTTAATAGTTCATCTTTATTTTTATTAATATTTTAATTATAATCAAACAATAATAAAGCAAAATTTATTTATTCAGAATATAAATACAAATATTTTCGTATATTTTATTGTAACTTTAAAATCAAAGCGTAAGAATAATAAACATAAACAAAACTGTTCGAAATTAATACCATTCGATCTCAGCGACCGAATTTTTTTGCGCCAGTAAATCATGTAAAAAAGAATATGGTACATTTAAAAACATACAGATTATATATTAAAATTTTATTTAAAGAAATTTTTCTAAATTCAATATTCATTAATGAAAATATTTGACAAATACTATTCAAAAAATAAAATGAACTTTTCCGGGGCATGGATTTCTAACAAAAGTTTATGCATTGCACTCTAAACATAATAAATAAACTAAAAAATCTTAAGAAAATTATAAATATTATAAAATAGGAAAATAAACAAAGATAAAATATTAAGCATTGAATTTCTTCTAATTTGGTTAAATAGGAATGAAAAAATGAATATTTTAATGAATTAAATAAAATCTTAGAAATTATTGTTTTTTTTTGCAATAATAAATTTGCAAACCTTAAATAAAATAATTCTGTAAATTCTAAAATTATAAAGTTATATGCATTGCCATCTAAATATTAATATAAATATCACAGCCAATATTAATCCTTATTCAAAATGAATATAAAAAATAAAGGAATATTTTTGATATTTTACAAATTAATCTTCCAAATAAAAATATGCAAACATTAATTCATAAATAAGCATTCTCTATCTGGCACCGAATGCTTACATTGATTGATGTAATTTTGTAAGTTACCAAGGCTATAATTATTTAGATCATAAACTTAAATAAAAAATCAAAAAATCATCATACCAGTTTATTTACAATAAGCCCATAATGGCCAGGCAAGCAGAGACCCAAGATGGACAAGTTCTGTGTTCAAGAAACAATAATATTATTCCTGGGTAAATTGTAGTTAACTGACTATTTTCGTTATGATCAACAGGTTCTAGCAAAAAAGCCAACTGATTAAAAACACAAAATATTATCATAAATTATATATTATAATTTGGCTATCGCACTAATTTACAAAACAAGGTCAAACTAAGATCAATAAAAATTTAATATATAAATAATTCTTTATTTTAAAATAAAAAATATATATTTGAAGAATTGAGACGATGCGTTTGGACTACATAAACGAGTGAGATGGACTTAAAAAGAAAACAAAAAATAATAATAAAATTTAAGAACTATCTTTTAATGTTTCAAAATTTCACTATTGTTTTATCGAAAATTGACCGAAAACAAAAGACCAGGGACGGACATCACAACAATGGGAGGTGTAATCATGAATTTTTAAAACAAGGTATTAAACGTAGTAAATTAATTCAACAGCATTTCGGTAATTGAATTAAAATAAACAATAAAATGTTGTTGTTTATCAGAAAATGGAACGAAAAATAATTTTAATATTATGTTTTCTTACATCACGATATTTAATAAAATTAATCACATCAAAATCAGAAAAAATAACAAAATTATTTATGTAGAATACAGAGAAAAAAACTATAAAAATGAAACTGTTAAGAAGACATTCCCAAAAATTCATTATTATTCGTATTATATCATAAAATTTCCATATGGCTCGCTTTTGATTTTATTATTAATTTTACGATATCTAATTAAAAAATAAGTAAATTTATAAGCATATCGGTACAATTTTAATATTTCATATATTTTTGGAAAATTTATAAATAATTTAAAAATATTAAATCATTTTTTGGTTTAATTTTACATTATGATTATTATTTGTGGATTGCTTTTCTTTATTTTCTATAGTTTTCTTATTGTTATTTCAAAATTTATTAGTGACACAATTTTTTCAAGTCGATTTATTTCGGATGCTGTTCAGTTTTTTCCATGTCGCTTTTTGCTTTATATTTTATTTAATTTATTATTCAATATTATTATTATGTAAAAGACAATTTTTCTGATAGATATTAAATTAATATTTGTCATAAAATAGAGAAAAAATAGAAATTTAATTTTTTAAATTTCTATTTTTAAACAAATCTCATGGTGCTTACTAACTTTTTTCCCAAAAGCTGTTGGTCATTTTTGCACCCTCTATTCTGTGTTTTGTAATATCAGAACTTATATTTAGAATTTTTAATTTTTTTTTCTCTGGCAAGCACGTCACATTTCGGCATCGAGCAAACTCGTAATTATATTTTGTACCTAAAGATAATCATTTAAAAATTTCATTGAACTTTAATTTCAAACTTTTAATTCGATTTTTTAAATGATCTGAGCAGGCATTAAAACTTAAATGTTTTAAATCACAATTTTTTAAAACAAATGATTCATATATAAATTTATGCATAGTGAATAATTTTTATTGGAAGTTTAGCTTGTTGTTTTTTTGAAAATTTTTGAAAAAATAAATTTCCATAGTTATAGAATTTTCTATTCTCTTAGGATTAAATTTTTTCATAAATAAATTTGATTAAAGATTGTGGTTTTTAATTATTAAACAGACAATGAAGTGTTCCGAAACATATAATATGTAAAATATATTTGAAGAAGTAAATTGTAGCCAAAATTAAAAAAAAATTCTTTTTAAAAATTTCATGTTAAATTATTGGTTTATTATTTTATGATTAAAACACAAAAACTAAATGAATAAATGAGAAAAGTTGATAACGAATTTACCCAATACGATTTTAAAGAGAATGCGAAAAATGACAAAAACGAAAAATGGAAAAGACAAAACATTAAAAACTACGTTTAATTTAAACAAATTTTCTTTTATTGGGAAAATTTTTGATTTTTATGTTGACAAATTACACAAACACTGAGGTGTTGATCGAATACATTGTGACCTGGGCTGTAAAATGGAGGGCCAGAGCTCCTCTCAATTTAATGTGAATTAAATCTAATAAGAATTTTTAATTTCATAATTTTTGATCAGTAATTAATTTGATTAATTCAAAACTATGGGTCGCTAAGACTATGAGTGATAGTTCAAAAATTAAAGTTTTATTAATTATACTAAATATTAATTTATAATTCTACTAAATTTAACTCAAATTCAATGATAAGAATGCCCACTCGAAAATTTGTGGATAGGACAGTAAAAATTACAACAAATGTTCTAAATTTTAAAATGTTTCCAACAATTCGAAAATATATATAATTCTATAAAAGTATCTATCAACAAAACGGAGATTTAATTTTTATAATTATTATTTTGTTTAATAGTTATCAATAAAGAAACATAACAACGCGTGAGTAAAAATGGTTTTTGGCGTTTTACTCTCAAATGCCTTTTGATTGCAGAAACGATTTAAAAAAAAATATTGTAATCGATAATTATAATTTTAGATATAATATAAAAAGATCAAATATTGTTTTCTAGAAAAAACCAATTAAAATTGAAAAAGAAAAAGCATTAACAAATAACAAAAATGTAAAATTACTTGTGGAAAAAAAATTATGCAAATAAACTTTGTTAATCTGGTCCCAATATCCCTTGTCTTAAATCTTAAATTGGTTAAAATTAATTTATATAAACATATAATAAATTTTAACATAAATTAGTTTTTCATAGTGCCGCAAATGATGGACCACTTTTTCCAAGCACGTCACATGTAATTAAAATTATCATTTTTTAAAAAAGACCATAAAAATAAAGACAAAAAGGCTTGAAGTTGTGTATAATAGTTTGGCAAAATCTCCTACATCACCAAATGATAAAAAATTTGTCGCTAAACAAAAATATGAAAATTGCATAATCGATTTTTGTCAAATTAACGCAATTATTTGATAACTCTCAGCGCTAGGCTGAAAAAAGACGTGAGAAAACTACCCAAAATATAATAATTTCGAATATTTTTAAAATAAATTAAATAAACAAAAAATTAAACTTTAAAATATGTTTATTTAAATGGGTCAAACTTGTAAAAACATTATTCTGTATTTTTTTAAATGTTCATTCATATTTTACATAATTGTTCTAAATTGCATTTTTATTTTTACAACAATTTGTAGATGTAAACCTAAATGTTTTTAGCGATGTTGTACCTTACTTTTTTTATTTTGAATTTAATATACATAAACTTTTATTTAAGAATCTCGGTATTTATAAACTACTATTATTTTCAAATTTAAAATGAAAATTTTTTATTTTAATCGCTTGAGAGAGCTTAATTAGAAAAAACTTTCATTGTCAATCGCTTGAAAAAGCTTTAATTTCTTTCTTAATAATCTCATTTTGACAAATAAATCCTGCACCAATTTTCAATTCGTATTATCTTGTAAAACCGATTTTCATTTTTTATAACAACAAATTGGTGGGATACGACTTATTGGTAACCTTAAACCTGTTATTTAAAATTTCAACCGCAAATAAATGTTAATTTAATAGTTAGATTTAAGACTAAAGGACTAATGCGTGACTTTATATTTATCGAAAAATTTAGATTATAATTTAAACCAATTTTTTAATAAATACGATTTTAACATTTTATTGCTGTTACACATTTTAATGTATATTTAAATCTTTGACATATTATAAAATTCTTTTTAGGTTTTGTTATTAATTTTTTTAGATTATAATTAAGATAATTACACAACAGTCAAGTCTCTTTATTAATTAGTCAAGCCGGGTGGATTTTCGAGCTCATCTCAGAACTATAGTCGGTTCGGGCAGCAAAATTAAAGAAATTTTTTTCTTATTATATTTTTGGTTCTTATAAAATTAAAATGCATAATCGTTAAGAACATTTTAGTTAAAAATTTTATTTATGAATTTTGCGTTTCGAGAAATCATTCATCACTCGGTAAATTATAATTTATTAGCCGTAATAAATAAAATGATTATCTCAAAAAAGAGAGAAATTTAAAATAATTATTCACCAGAATGCCATAAAAGCCATAATTTATAAAAATTAAAAAATGATTTATTATTTAAATAAAATTTGAATAAACATAGAAATTTATTTAACAAATCATTTTAATATAGAAAAATTTAAAAGAGTGATTTATTAAAATAACAAAATTCAATGCATGCATTTAATATTTAGAAATGATATAAATATAAAATAAAACATTATTTCTACTGTACTTGAAAATAATTTAAATCTCGTGAACCAGCGATAGATCATGTATACAACCACATGTGTAAATTATATAAATACCAGAGAATTCATAAAAATATTTCTTTATTTATAAATGTAAAATTGTAAAATTATTTGAATAAAACTAGAAATAAAAATGCATTCTATTAACTGAATTTTTTTATTTTAAAATTAAATACAAAAATGATAGTAAATGTTTTTCAAACAAATAAACTTTAACATGGTTGCTAAGCGAACGAACAACATTAATGACAAATAATTCTTTAAATAATCTAAATTTATTTTTAAAAATATTTTTGGTATATTAAACCTGTATTTATTTTATTAAACTAAATTAATTATTTCTTTACTTAATTAAATTTATTTACATCACATTTTCTGGTATTTGATAAAACAAATAATATCGATATTTTAAAATTTTTCTTGTTGTGCATAATTATATAAAATTTTTTAATTTTAATATATAGAATCACTATAAATATTTATACCATAATAAAAATAAACACCTGAAAAAAGGTAACAATAAATATCATCAAGTATATCATGTCTTTAAATAAAATTAAATTTTCTAAATAAATTTTTTATTTCATCTTAAATATATTATATAAATTTATAACTAAGCTATTTAAATTTTTAAATATTTATTAAAATTGATAAAAAATCTTTTTGAGACTTCGATTCGAAGCAAATACTTGTTATTTTAGAATAAAAAATTTAAAGTTATTGATTATAAAATTCAAAAAGAATAAAAACCATCATATGTAAGAAGATATTTACAACAAAAATTCAAATAAATAAAATAAAAATAATCAAAAATCAATAAGTATTTCCCATTTATGTGAACGAGTAACAACATAAATCTTCGAAAACAACATGGTAATAATATGTATAATTCTAAAGAATCTTATCCAGTTCTAAATTATTTTTAAATAAACATTATTATAGTAAACAACAATTACATACTAAATAATTGCCAAAGAAAATTTATGTAATTATTATAAGGAAATAAACCAAGAAAATCCATTAATTATTTTTCAAAAATCTCAAATATTAAAATATACATTAAAAATAAATATGAATAGAAATCTTTAATTAATAAAATATTAAAATTATATCTATAATCAAATAATAATTTAAAAACTTGAAGAAAAAAGAAATCATACATGTGAAAAACAAAACCCAAATAAAGGCAAATAGAATAATTTTCAAAAATTACAAAAAAAATAAATAAAATTAAAAAGATAATAAAAAATTGCTTTCCAGCAGCAATTTACATGCAAATACAAAGTGCATTTCTTATAATGCAAATAATTTATAAAAAACTCGAATTTATCTTAAAAATAATTCTTTGTGTCATATGTAATTTTATATAATTTTCGATAAATAACGATACTGTGTTGAAATTATCGTTTTGAAAATATGAAATTGATTCAAAAATTTTAAAATATAAATTTTCAGTGTGTATCCATATGAACAGATAACATAAAGTTGAAAAATAAAATTAGTATTAAAATAATTAGTTTTAAAAAAAATGAGTACTTAAATATATAAAGGTGTATTTATAATATAGCGATGCAAATTTAGCCAATAAATTATTAGTATGAGCACAGTTTTATTTCAATAGAATCTGTTATAAATAATTTTAAAAAATCAAGAAATTATTTGAATTAAATAAACTTATAAAATTAAGTGGTTGTGTATAATTTATATTACACCAATGTATTAAATAATGATGATGAAATATCCGAATTATAGCCTCATTTCGAGTTGGGTTTGTTTAGTCTTTTTTCCCATAGGTACTTCCAAATTGTGACTAAATTGTCTAATTGTTGGCCTTATTATTATATTTCGTTTATCTGCTGAAAAGTCTATTGTTTTACTATTGATGTTATTTTATTCAAATGTTTTTTTGGGAAAAATTGTTTAAATTATTAAAATTAATTTTATCTTAGAATGTTTTCCATAATGATGTTTTTACGCCTTAGCATTAATAAAGTTCGTTTTACATTGATTAAACAATTAATTCATTTTTTATGGGAACAATTCTACAATTTTAAAATATTGTGCTCAAGTTGAGCTCCGCGAACTGAAACCATTGACATCTCAAATTCATTTATTTTTTGTTTATTTTTTTTTATTATCTCACTTAATTTTTTACGATAAAAAGATTATTATTTTTAAAAAATTAACGAATATTTATTTCTTCAAATATTGATATGCTTATAAATAGGGTTCGGAAAAATATGGATATAAAATCGCGAAATATGGCCATAAAATATGGACCAAAAATCGCAAAATATGGGCATAAAATGGCAAAAATATGGATATAAATTTTTCAAAATTGAGGATGTAATTTCTCAATTTTCTTCAAATTCGCTAAATGTAACGTAAAACTTTAAAAAATGGCTAAATATGGTATTAAAAATTATTTTAGAAAAAAAAACATCATACAGCTAAAATTTACTAATTTTTAGCGAATTTTTGCTTTTTTGCTTATTGGACATAAAATATGGATAAAAATGCCAAAATATGGAAAAATATGGAAATATGGACATAAATCGCGAAATATGGAAAAATATGGAAAATATGGATATAGAACACCATCCTAGAAGCTCCAAACCACGCTAAAAATATGTTTTTCGTGCGTTTCAGGCCTCCCACAATCCAGGAAAAAAATATGGATTTCCATATAATTCCGAACCCTACTTATAAATATCATTTGCGATTTGATAAATTTTTTAAGATCAGTTTTTCGACGCGTTCACTCGCAAACTTGGCTTGGCTATCCTTTGACTTCTTTTAATATTTTAGTTGTAACTCTAAGTCGGGCACCGATTTAATTTCCGATGCGATTTAAAATTCTGGCGTAAGAATTATTTTATAAATATTATTAAATTTTTCATTTACAAGTAATAAGCAGCAGGAATAGTTTATCAAATATTTATTCATACACTTATCTTACGAATTGCTTAAAAAGTATTCATAAGACATTAAATTTGTTGTGAATATCTTATTTGGGTTTTTTTCATATCATCACGCTTTTAGAAGCGGGCGGGATATATGTGCTATTAATTAAAGTGATTTTTTTATATTTTTTTTGTTTACAAATGAATATCTTTTTAGTTCAATTCAAATGCACTATAATAAAGTAAAATTAATTATTAAACGATTTTTTGGATGGATGTTGATTTGTTTTTTTAATAAATATTAAATTATTAATCATCAATCAATTCATTCTTTTTTTTATAATATTTTTCTAATTTAAATTATTTATTTTAATGTTGTCTGTTTTGAAATACATTTAGTACAATTTCATTCAATTTCCAGGAAAAAAGACTACGGTATTTCTCTTTAGTCCAGGTTTCAGCAAGTATGTTTGTATTTTCTGCGAGTATATTTGAAAATATGCATATCTTATGAATTTTTAATTGATTAATGATTTTGTTAATAGTTGCAAAATTATTTAGGCAGAGTATTTTTTTTTGTACCGAATTAGATAAAACTCTTTGATTATCATAGTGTTAAATCTAAAAATTATTAATCCACAAATTTTTGTTTATTACAACTTTCTTTTTATTTTCGTAAATTTAATGATAAACTAATTTTTATTCATTATATAAAGTTTTTAATTAGACAAAAAAATTAATAACTTTTTTTAAAATAACTTTTAATTTGAATAAATAAAAATGTTTAAGTTAAATAATAGTTATAAATCAATATTAAAGTAATGATAAGATAAGATTCAGATTATTTAAAATAATTTTATGAATAATTTTTTGAATTTTCATTCAATAATTACTATCGATTAATATTTGAACTTTTTAAATAAAAATTCTATCGACTTAATCGTATTTAATAAGCCTTCTGAGTATAGGTTGTTTTCGTTAATTTACCTTGTTTAAAATTTAAAAATTTTATAATTTATATATTGTCAAAGATTTAAATCTAATTTTGAAATTTAAATTGCGAAGAACAAAATTATGCATCAAGCAGAAGAATATGAATTAAAATTAATTATTTAAAAAAATTATTAAAAAAATTTAAGCCATTTAGCAACAAATGCCAGCAAAAATTTAAATATATTTTAAAGTTTAATATAAAATTAAGCATAAACCTTTACAATATTCTTCATAAAAATTCAAATCAGAATAATTCAAATTTTGCATTTTAATTTTATCATGCATAAAAAAATTAAAATATATTCATTAGAAAAAAAAACTTTTTAATTTGAACATTTAGTGATTATATTATATATTATAAGTTGTTTTGGTAAAGAACGAAAATACAATTGAACAAAATTATAATTCTTAATATTTTTGCTTTATCATTGAAAAGAAAGTGTTTTTTATTTAAGTAAATAACAATTTTTTTGAATTTTTATTAATTCAATTGTGGTAATTTTGTTTTTTTTTTATTCAATTTTAAATATTTAGGATAAAATATAATTTGAGTTTCTTGCGGTTCTTATTTTATTTCATTTTGGTATAATTCACTTATTTTAATTTCGGATTTTCGAGATTTTAAAATTTAAATGTAGGCGCTTCGCGCCCGTTTTTTAATTTTGTTAAAGAATTCATATGTTTCTATTTAAATTTGTCAAAAAATATTTATGAAAAATCTTTGAAGAACTACTAAATAAATTATAACTATTAATTTTGCGTCTATTAATAAAAATGAATAAAACTTTATTTTTAAATTAATTACTATTGCATTCATTTTTAATCTTATTTTGCTTAAAATTAAATATTTCCTCATTTGTTTTTTTACCGAATTATTCTGTATTTAATAATTAAATAATTTACAACAGAAAATTTAATAATTAAAAAACAAACTCTAAAGAGTATAATTATTGAGGAAAATAATTTTTTTTTTAATTTCTTTATACTTTTTAAAATTTAATAAACTTCAAACACTTAATTTTATTTATTTATTTATTCATTTAAATAAATGTATATTAATTTGATATTACAGTAATTTTTTATAAAAATAATTGTAGTTTTTTATTTAAATTTATTTGATTGCTATTCATTTTTATTTAATTAATAAAAAAACAGTAAATTATAGAAATTATCCATAATATGTAAGCGTGTTATTTTATTAAAATTTCGCATATAAATAAATATTTATATTAATATTTCGTTAAATTTGCAAGTTGTCTACAGAGAGTAGCACATTTTCAATTTGTTGTAGAGATTTATTATGTTTCATTCGTATATTATTCCATTTAAATGACACAATTAAATAATTATACTTTCCATGATTATAAAAATATTTAAAGTTTTAAAATTTACTTATATGATAAAAAATGCTAATTTTATTTTATTAATTATTCTTATTTACGATTATTTTTTGCTAATTATTTTATTAATTACTCTTGTTTACTATTTTTTTAAATTACTCTTATTTGCGCATTTTTTATGTATATCTAATTTAATTAATCAAATTAATTTTCAAATATTAATGCTAATTTTTTTATTAAATACTCTTCTATGATTATTTTATGTTAAACTGTTATGTTCTTATAATTATCATGGGCGGTCAATTATGTCGAATTTGTTTTTGCCAGACATTTCTTTGAATAGCCAAAAGTGGTTTTTTATTTTTATTTTAAACTTTTCCAGCTATTTAAAATTTATTTTGTAAATTATGTTATTAATTTTTATGTACTTCATTATTAATCTAAAGAAAATTAAATACATTATCATAAATTATATTAAAAAAATCGAATGCATATTTTCTAAATTTAAAGTATTTTTAATTTAATACATAATAAATAAATAAATGCTCTGTTGAATTCATTTTTTTATTTTTATAGCCTTGACTTGTTTTTATGTAATTGATTTAATGTTATTAATTTATTTTCACTTTTTAGTTTTATAATTTCTTCTAATTCATATGACCAATTTAATTACTATATTGTTATAAACTAAATAGTAAGGTTCTGTCTTTCCAGAGTAGCGAACGTACAAAAATGCTGGAGTCTTGATCTGACAATTTTTTAATTTGTTTTAATTTTAATATATGATTGATGTTTTTCTATTCTGTCCACCTTGTATCACCAATAGAAAACGGACATTTAATATTTAACATTTTATTTTAAAATTAGGTTATTAATAATTCTTCTATCAAAATCCTTTCTTTTATTTGAAAGAAACAGTTTTGAATAGAAAAATTAACATATAAAATTTATAATTTTGCTCAAATATAATCAAATTAAATATTTCATGATATTATTTAATAAAAATATTATTCTTAACTTTTTTTATAAATAAAAATTCAACAAAATAAATGAGTATTTGCAAGGGAATAGTGCTAAAAATTATGTTTTGATTCATTAAATAAAAATAAAATAATTATTTTAAGTTATATAAAATAAATCGTTTTTTATAGCACTTTTAGCCAAAATAAACATTTTTAAAATTTAAAACGAAAACATTTATTTATACATTTTAAATAAATTTGCAAAAATTTCAAATCTTACAAAGTGGTGTCGAATTTAAAATATTCATATAATACAATTTAGTCAAACGATTAAATTTTCGAGAATAAAATGTTTAAAAAATTAATATATTTACTTTTAAATGTGTTATGATGTATACGTATATAAATTCTTAAAAAAGTAAAATTTACAAAATAAATACAAACAATTTTCTGGGTTATAGCAGCAACTGCGTAATCGGAGCAGAAGCACACATTCCTACAATAGCGATTGTATTAATTTACTAGAGCATTTAAGCAAGTGACATTCCACATCTAAGAGTTTTCATATAACCTTTTTGTATGTGTCGAAAATGTTAAATAATTTTATTGATTTTAATTAATAATATTAAATATAATTTTCAATTTTTTTCCCATTTTCAAACTTATTTATATTTAAAAAAAAGTAAAATGTATGTATGGGTTTGAGAATTCATATGAGTCTTTGAAAAATTGCTAAATCGGCCCAAAACTTAGAAACTGTTTCACCGGTCAAGAAACAGAAAATGTTATGTTGTATGCCTATGACAAAATAAAATATTAAAAAAAATTTAACTATTATAAAAATAGGATAATCTTATTTTTTATGCAATTAACTGGATACGCATTGCAGTGACTTGGTATGCTTTTCGCTGAAAAAAATAATAAAATATTTAAATAACAATAATTTTAAATAAAAAGCAATTACGTTAGTTGATTAATTAAAATAATTAATTTTAAGGGATTACATAATATGAAATAATAATAATTAAACAAAAAATAAAAAGATAAAGCATGTTTTGGCCACTTTTCTCCCCTCTCATGGCCATTAAAAAGTATGATAAATATTTTGACCGTGAAAATGCACATGCGACCCGTAAAAGTGCTTAAGCGAGTTTGCAAAAATTGGAATATTATAAGTGAATATTGGAATTTTAATTAAGCAAAGAAAAATTTAAATTACAATAAGAATATTTCTTTATGCATTCTATAGCAATAATTTTTTTTAAATCTTGCTTTATTTAAAACTTCAAATAATGCATAGAAAATTATTAATATCTAAATTTTAAATTTTACGAAAAAATGCATTTCATATCAGCAAATATATTATATAAATTGAAAGACTTAGATTTTATATAACTTTTTATAATAAATTTATTTGATGATCAGGGACATTTATTTTTAATTTTACTAATTCCTTTTCTTTTAAAATTATTATGCTTTAAATTTAAATGTTTTTAAATCATTTTTAAATTGTCACGCTGCTCATATAATGTCTTTTCATTCATTACATGTTTAAAATTAAATATCTTCATTGGAAATAGTTGAAATTGTGTTTGCAATTGGCAACATCGGAGGTTTTATGAGCAAGTATTACACCACACAATATTAAACTGCTCAATTTCGAATTGTCTAAATCGCATTTAGACAAACTGAGACCAAACGAGACTGGACAAAGGAACTTTTTGGACAATCGGTCATTTATTTAACCTTTTGTTTATGCGAATATAAATAACCGATTCAATAAAATAATATAAACTATAACAAAACAAATACAAAACAAAATTAATTAATTAAAATAAACAATTTGCGAATAAAAAATTAAGCATTATATATAATCGAAGTGTGAGTTATTGTTTGCTTAAATTATGCGACTCTCATAAAACACAAAGAAATGTTAATTTATATTTTCGTAAAAATTGGACTTTAAAATCTATTTTGAAATTCATTCTTATGATAATTATTATTATTCTGATTAGAAAAGTGAAATGTTAAATATGCTAATCGGATACACTATGAAAAATAACAAAAAATCATTAATAATTATAATCGTGAGAGTATAAGAAATTTATGAATTATTTGTTTCCAGAAAAAAAGGTAAACGAAAATTTTTTTAATAATTGTAATAATCTTAAAACTTTGCTGTCAATTTTTAATAATACATTAAATGGAAAATTATAATTAATGCGCATTAAACACTTTTTAGAAATATTATCATTTATAATATCACTTATTAAAACTTTAAATTATATAAATTAAATATAAAAATAATCCAAGAATATGCCATATCTACAACAAGTTTTAATTAACTGAGAGATAGTAACAATTAAAAACACAAATAACTAATTTTTAATATGATTAAACAAATCTTGAAAAATTTCAGTACATTATTTGAAATTTGACAATACATACTGAAAAATATAATTATTAAAAAAATATTTAATATTTATGAAATTTACTAAAAATTAACTTTTATTAATTGAAGAATTTTATAAATTAAAATAATGTAAAAATAATCATAATAAGAAGGACGCGATTTTTAAATTGATTTCTTCCAAGAATCAAGTAAAAGGCATTTAATTTATTTAAAATCAAAAATATTGGTATTCATATTTAATTGAAACAATATACAAATAAAATGGTAGATAAATGTGATAACAGAAAAAAGCGCCCTTATGTCTTGGAGTTTAAAACAAAGTGAGTTGTTTAAAAAAATATAAGAAATGTTCATATAACATCAATTTTCATAAAAAGATGAAAGTAAATAAATTTAAATTATAAAAATGAATCAAAAATTTACAAGTGAACAAACGAAATTCAAGTTTACGCGTATGACGAAATGGCTTTATGGATTTATTTTTATTTTTAATTTATTATTTTACTTTGTTTATTATTTTATCATTATTATAATATTTTTAATCTTTTTTTTATATTTAGCTGTTTTTTTGAAAATACATTGCAATATTTATTTATTTAGTTATAATATTTATTTTTGCGTATTTTTGTTTTTTTAAATTTAAATTAGTATTTATTTAATGCATTATTAATTTTGAGGGACATTTTCATGATATGCTTAGTATGCAAAATAAATTTAAAATTTTATAAATTTTTTTATTTTTTCAAGCTCACTTGTGTGTTTTAACGGAAAACCATTGTTTGTAAATAATTCCATAAAATTATTGTATTTGAAATAGATTAAAATGATAAACCATTTTTAACTTTGCGAATTTATTTTTCAATAGAATAATTCAAACATTTGTCTTTTTTTCAATTAATACATGCGCATGTCTTGTACTTTTTTGTTGTTTTCTCTCGTTATATATAATATTTATTACAATTTACTTTATTAATTAGCAAAAATATTCATCTTCGTATCTCCCCTGTTTATAATAATAAATAAATATATAAAAATTATCGTTATGAATGTTATTGATTATTTAAGTACAAAGTTCTCGTATTATTTTTTCCATTATGATAAATTGGATGAGAGTTAAGTTTTAATGATTAAGAATTAAATTTTAGTACATATATCTCTTTTTTTAAATTTTTCAAATTCTATTGTCCCAAGATTTTATTCTTAATGCCGGTCTTTTTTTAACTCTTGCTTTAGATATTCCATGTTTTTTTATATTTTAGGAATTGTAACTTTTTTCGAATTAAAATTTGTTAGTTTAATTGATTAACTCTCATCAATTCTGATAATTTTCTTTAATTTCTTCGGACCAAAAAGGTCAATCTTCGAACATTGTAAAGCAATAAATAATCACTTAAATCGCATTCATGGAACAAGAAAAGTAAATTCCTAGACGATTGCCAATGCTTGACATTATTTTTTGTTAATTGTTAACTTTATCTTTTTTAATAAAATTCATATTTTTATTCATTTTTAGTGTTTTAAGTCTATCAAATAAAAATCAAAGAATTCTAGGTTTTAAAATTTTCATAAATTATTTATAAAAAATATTCATAGTTCTTCAAAAATCATTAATGGAAAATATTTTTATTTTTATTATTCATCAAGGGAATTTAAAACATTCTTTTTATATAGTGCAGAAAATAATTTAATTGTAAATTTTCTACAAATCTATGTAATTATTCTTTATATCTTTTTTTTAAATTTTATTTACTTCATGTTGTCTCCGGCACTAACAAGTTGATTGACGGTTTCTTCATTATTATTATTATTATTAAACATTCTAATAAAGCTTGTTGGAGCCACCTGCTTAAGAAAAATTAAATGAGATTTATTTTGTTATTTGTAATATATTAACATTTTTATGCTTTTTAAATTGGATAGTTTAACATCTTATTTGTTACATTCAATTTTTTGAGATTTAATTGCTATTTAAGTTTTTTCAAGAGTTATTTAATGCAAATTCGCTTTTTATCAAGGGAATGTAAAATATTTTCGTTATATCGTTACCAAATTATGAATTTTTCTCTTGATTAAATAAAATTATTCTTTATATCTTATCATTTTTAGTTTTAATTATTTGCATATTGGCTTCGAGCCTTAACTAGTTTACTGACGAAGAAATGAGTTAAAAAGTTTGTTGGAGCCACCTGATTAATAAAAACTAAATTTCTAATTAATTGTAATATAACTTTGATGATTACTGGAATAAAATTCATTTATTTTTCTGTACTTAAATTACTAATTTCATATAAAGAAATAATATTAAAATTTATTTTCAAGAATTAATTTATAGGTTATTTGTCGGTTATTCTTTGCCACTAAAATCTAATATCAAATTAAGTCATTAATATTTAAAACTAATTTAAATTAATATAAAATAGGTTATGTTTATTTCTTTTCGATTCTTTTTTACAACGCCAACTGCCGATAAATAATTTACTCCATATAACTTAATGAAGTTAATATTTAAATAAATGTTTTTAAATTATAATTGTTTAATTTTTATTTGTTTTTACAATTATTACTCAAATTATTTGGCTATTTAGAAATATTAATTAAAACTTTTTTTTAAAATAAAATAATACTCTTTGTTCAAAATAATGATAAAAGAAAATTATTGTCAAATTTGAAAAAACTTTAGAAACTTCAGCATTTTCCATATCCTCATGGGTTCCTCCTAATTTTCGCTTATTTTTAGTTTTTGAAATGTGTCGCGCAAGCGTTCTTAAGCTTATTTAAATTCCAATTTCATCTAATTTTTCCAATGATTTATTAGGTTTTCTGTTTATTATTAATAAAAAAAAAAGGCTGACGAATCAGAAAAATAAAATTTCAAATTTGAATATGATTATAAATTACGATTTGATTGCATAAAATATAAAATTAAAATAAACAATAATTCATTTGCAAACGAATTATCACATCGGATCACAGAACTTAAAGCAGCACTAACAAATAAGAGAACAAAAGTATTTGAATAAATGAAATGTTTAGCTCCACAGAATATTTGAACACAATTTTGTAAGCAATTAATGAATCAAACTTACTTTAAACTTTATTAAAACAAATAATTTCACAATGGTCTGGATAAGTACTAAAGGTGTGCAATGCACTTGTGGAAAGGGGACAATAAAGACATAAAAATATATGTGAAAAGGAATGTTAAAGAAAATGGTGATAAGAACTATAATCTAATCTAAGTTAATTCCAAAATTTAAAGCAATTATAATAATAGCATAAAAAATACATACAAAATTATTTATTGCAACAATGATTTTTTTTAATTAAGTCAGCGTCAAAAAATATTATAATAAATGAATTAATAAACTAATGACAATATCTTTATAAAAATAACATAAGTAAAATATATTGCAATTAACTGAACACTCATAGTCGTGTGATCTGGTATTTATTTTTTGCTTAGAAACAATAATTTTTATTGACATAAATTTTGTAAAATGTTTGTTCAGTAGATTTTCGCGGATTCATGAAGGACCTTTTAAAGTTTTTTTTAATATAATTAATCAATCTCTTTTCATTTACATATTTTAAATGTTATATTTCAATGATTTAAAGGGCATAATCACTTAAAAATGGAACTCATTACCCCAATTTTTTTCATAAAAGTTATTTTAATTAATAGTATATTTTCAGTTTTATAGTTATTTATTTGCTATTTAATTTTTTTCATTTTTGTTTCATTTGTGTTATATGTCATCATTTTCCTCTTATTTCTGAAGGTTTCGTCCATATTATTTTCAATATTTAGATAATTATTCTTTAAATTATTTATTTATTCTTTCATAAATGATTAGTTCTTTTAATTGAATATATTTATGTGATAACATTCATATTTTATGAAGCAATTTTAAACTTATACAATAGACCATATTTTATTTTGGCATTTTTAAAAAATTAAATCATTCATATTTCATTATTTAAAATAATTTGTTTATTTTTATTTTTAGCAAATTTTGATCTTAAAATTTTTAAACTTTCAAAATACTGCTAACATGTATATTATTTATAAAAAATTTATCGTTTGCAAAAATTTAAATTAATTCTTCTTATCACTTAAGAGATACAATTATATAAAAATAAAAATGAATATCCAATTAAAATATTATTTCAACTAATAATAAAAATGATGGCCTTAATGAATTTTCAAGTTTTTAAAATATTCGGACCTCAGAAAAATTATATAAATATTTTTATTAGCTGAATTGTTTAAATAATTAAATTTATGTATAAAAAGCAAACATAGAAAACAAACAACTTTTGTCAAACAAATAATTAAAAGTACTTAAACAGCTTCAATTTTGTTTAAAAATCAAATCACAAAACCCAAGCTATTCAAATATTTAAATGTGACAACCTAATTCTGCTAAAATGCCAATTTATTTTGTAACAATTTTTTATGAATTTTGTTTTGTGAATAAAATTTGAAGGAATAATTTTTTATTATTTTTTAAAATATTCAATCTTTTAATTTAAATTTCACTAAATCGCCTACATAATTAATTATATAAATAAATATTTAAATAGTATAAAAATTCGAAAAGAGAAAAATCTTTACGGCTTGCCATAGACGATTTAGTTAACATTCGAGCAACAAACCTACTAAATGCTTATAAATAATAATGAAAATTAATTATTGAAAAAATCAAATTATGATCTAAGTTTTATTCATAAAAGATGGATAAACAAATATATATATTTATTTATTTTTTTAATTTTTAAGTTCTGTATTAAGAAACTTTAGTACACGAATAAAAGATTGAATCTTAAATCATTAATAATTATTCCCATTTGCCAAAATATTATTTGTTTCGGAAATTTGTAAAAAAAAATGAAAATGATTGGTGATAAAGTGATTAAAAATAAAAATATAAGATTTTAAGAAATCTAAAATTTATATTTTGCTAATTTTTAATTATTCAAAACATATTTAATTTAGCGAATTAATAAAATTTTTAATCAAATGCGATAACAAATAGAAATGCAATTAAATACCAAAATAATAATCAAAATTATCAAGTTCACGAAAAAATACAGGCAAAAACAGAGAGAAATAAAGAAATTTGTTTTTAATCAAGGTTTTAAAAATTCAATATTTATTAAAACATAATGACAAACAACAAAGAATTTGTAAAAAGAACGAAATAAAAACGTCAAAGTTGGATTTTTTATTTTATTAAATTATGCAAATATTTTAATTAGCAAAAGGAAAGATATTACAATCATAGAAACGAAAAATTCATCTTTTAATGTTTTTTTTTTCTTATGCCATATAGTCAAAAAGCTTTCTATTTTATTAGAGTTGTACGGGACCGAAAAATTTTGCCAACATGTTTTTTTATAGGTAAATAAAAAAATTTATTAAATTAAATATTTAGAAAAAAGCCGATCCAAAATTTCATTTTTTTATTTCTCTTATTTTTCTACCGAGAAAATTAAATGTATTAATTTTTAGATTAGTCATCGGAATAATTCAATATTTCTCCAATTATCTTTTTTGCATATTTATTAATACAAATATTTTTTATTTATTTAAAAAATAAAATAATAAAATTAATTTTTCAATTTTTCATCTTTTTAATTATTTTGTCCTTAACGCGATTCCGTTATTTTCTATATTAAACTTTTATATTAATTTGTTTATTTAAAAAGTTGTAATTTAATAAATTTTCGAAGTAATTTATACCGTACTTAAAAATATCAAACAATAAACTGAACATACAAAATGTACAATAAAACACTACAAACCTTACTTGATATCATTCCATGATGGTTTTTGAAGCTCACGGAAGTGTGCGGGAGGATATTTAAATTTATTTATTTTGCAATTTATTATTTTATTAAATTTTTTTTAATTTTAAAACATGAAATAAAAAACTACAATAAACATAAACAATTGGTGTGCATACATTTCGCCAACTTGACATCTCGCCAACTGACATCTCGCCAACTGACATTTCGCCAAAAAGAAATTTGTTTTTAATCAAGGTTTTAAAAATTCAATATTTATTAAAACATAATGACAAACAACAAAGAATTTGTAAAAAGAACGAAATAAAAACGTCAAAGTTGGATTTTTTATTTTATTAAATTATGCAAATATTTTAATTAGCAAAAGGAAAGATATTACAATCATAGAAACGAAAAATTCATCTTTTAATGTTTTTTTTTCTTATGCCATATAGTCAAAAAGCTTTCTATTTTATTAGAGTTGTACGGGACCGAAAAATTTTGCCAAAACCTGGACCCGGACCTGAAAAGCCCGGAACGGGACCTCGGTTTTTGGCCGGAATGGGGAACGGGACCAAATGGGAAATTTTTAAAATTAAAAAAATTATTCAATATTTAATTTATTCAAATGAAAGTAGTAAAAAATTAAATTTTTACTTTGCTATTTATTTTATAAAATCTAAAAAGCTAAATTAAATTAATGAAAATTCTCAAACAAATTTTCTTCAGTTATTTCAAACAATTAATCTTTTTAGACTAAACTAATTTAATTAAAAGTTTAAAAAAATTCAAAATTTCTTTAAATTTTTTACTTTTTCTCCCAAGAAAATGCCATGTTATTTAAAAAACCCAATCTTTAGGGGTGAACTTTTATTTCGCTTTTCAGCCAAAAAGCAAAACGAAAAGGCGAAAGCGAAAGGCCCAAAAAAGCGAAAAAGCGAAATAGCAAAAGGCGAAAAGCGAAACTTGCAACATCTCTGATTTGAACAATAATCTTTAAAATCAGAATTTAAAAAATAATACTAATTTCATAGGTCTATAAAATGGGAGCAGGAAAACCACGATCTTAAAAGGAAACTGTGCGTGAAATAATGGAAATGATTAGAAACAAAATGAACCATTAATACTAAACAAAGATATTAAAAAGAAAATAGACTTAAACTATTAGTTTAAGCTTCAAAAAATGTAATTAAACACCTCTTTTCTGAAAATAATTAAATTACGATTTAACCGCCATTTTGAGATTATGAAAGGAATTAAGAAAGTAATTCAAGAGAAATAATTGACCAAAGTTATCTAAACGAGAAATAAATAAATTTTAAATTTGCTACGTAAAAAAATTAAAAAAAATGATCCACCCTAAAGGCAAAAAATTTTAAGTAAGCAAATAAAATGTTAGGAGCTCTTTCTGGTCCGCGGGAATGTCATCAAGAGCCGCAAAATGTAAAATGTGTAAATATGTATAATATAATGAACTTATGAAAAGTAACTTTAAAAAGTTAAATAATTAATCTTCAATTTCATTAAGTAACAATGTGTGATTATCGATTTACAAAATTAAAAAACAAAAAATGAAAATAACTTAAATAATATTAAAAAGTTATCTAAAATTAAATACAATAAGAAAAATATTAAAAAATAAAATGTATTAAAATTTTGAAAAAAAGGTTAAAGCTAAATCAAAGTATTATTACTTTCATATAGAAAAAGAGCAAAGAAGAAAATATGTGAGATTTTCCTTTTTTTAATGAAATAAATCTCTAATCAACCAAAGCTTAATAAATAATTTATTTTACGGAATTTTTAATTTGTTTCATAAGTTTTGCCTCTAAAGTGAAAAATATTTATTTTTAATACAAATTGTAAAAATGGATCAAAATTTCGCCTGATGCCTTTTCAGAAAATTAACCCCTAAAAATTGAAAAAAATTTTTCAAAAATTGACCGCCAAAATTTCAATTTTTTTTTCTTGATAAAATAGATTTAAAAACTTTCTTTATAAGAAAAACATTGTAAAAATATTTAATAATCTTTTAAATGACCAAAATTAAATTTTTTGGTTAAGTTTTACGTGTTTTTCTCTATAAAAATCTTTAATAAAAAAATTTTAAATGCCTTTTTTCAAATTTTTGGTGTCTTTTTTGCGATTTTTGGTGCCTTTTTTTGCGAGCTCTATTTATGATACTATCTTTATATAAATATTTATAGAAATAAACGACCCCCTTGGTCAGCTTAACACATATTCATCGGATTTGGGGAGGAAAAAGAAAGTTTTTAGATATTATTTTTAACATAAATTTTGTTTAAATAAATTCATTAATCTTGTTTTGTCGATTATACTACATAGGAAGACCACTTGAATTATCGATTGATTTTTCCCCTCTGAATGGAGTGGATGATCGGGGGGAGGGGGGGGGGGGGTCGGTGCCTATTGGGTGGTGTGGTGGGAGGGGGGAGGGGTGGGGGGTGCGTCGGGAAAGGAGGGTTCGGGATGGTGGTTGGTGCGCGGGATGGTGTGGGGTCGGGATTTCGGGGTGTTGGATGGGGGTTGCGCGAGATTTTGGGTTGTTGGTGTTAAATGCGCGGGAGTTTCGCCGCGCGGGATTGAACCCGAGATGGTGGTTGGCCCGACGCGTTAACCAGTCGGCCACCGATGGAGTGGGCGGGGTCATGTTATTTTGCGTTAAAAGGCGCGACCCCCTCCCCGCTGGACGCCGCCGCCCTTTCGCCGTTCAGCTTAGGGGGTGGTGGAATGAAGGCCTGTAAAATTTGAAGTCAATCGGACAAGGGGTGCGCGAGTTTTGCTGCGCGAGTCTCGGGGGTGCGCGAGGGGGCGGGGCGTCGGGAAAACTTCGCTCAAAATGGTGCCTGAGGCGAAATTCTTTCGCGTTCAGCTTAGGGGGTGGTGGAATGAAGGCCTGTAAAATTTGAAGTCAATCGGACAAGGGGTGCGCGAGTTTTGCTGCGCGAGTCTCGGGGGTGCGCGAGGGGGCGGGGCGTCGGGAAAACTTCGCTCAAAATGGTGCCTGAGGCGAAATTCTTTCGCCGTTCAGCTTAGGGGGTGGTGGAATGAAGGCCTGTAAAATTTGAAGTCAATCGGACAAGGGGTGCGCGAGTTTTGCTTCGCAAGTCTTGGGGGTGCGCGAGGGGGCGGGGCGTCGGGAAAACTTCGCTCAAAATGGTGCCTGAGGCGAAATTCTTTCGCCGTTCAGCTTAGGAGGTGGTGGAATGACGGCCTGTAAAATTTGAAGTCAATCGGACAAGGGGTGCGAGAGTTTTGCTGCGCGAGTCTCGGGGGTGCGCGAGGGGGCGGGGCGTCGGGAAAACTTCGCTCAAAATGGTACCTGAGGCGAAATTCTTTCGCCGTTCAGCTTAGGAGGTGGTGGAATGACGGCCTGTAAAATTTGAAGTCAATCGGACAAGGGGTGCGCGAGTTTTGCTGCGCGAGTCTCGGGGGTGCTCGAGGGGGCGGGGCGTCGGGAAAACTTCGCTCAAAATGGTGCCTGAGGCGAAATTCTTTCGCCGTTCAGCTTAGGGGGTGGTGGAATGAAGGCCTGTAAAATTTGAAGTCAATCGGACAAGGGGTGCGCGAGTTTTGCTGCGCGAGTCTCGGGGGTGCGCGAGGGGGCGGGGCGTCGGGAAAACTTCGCTCAAAATGGTGCCTGAGGCGAAATTCTTTCGCCGTTCAGCTTAGGGGGTGGTGAAATGACGGCCTGTAAAATTTGAAGTCAATCGGACAAGGGGTGCGCGAGTTTTGCTGCGCAAGTCTTGGGGGTGCGCGAGGGGGCGGGGCGTCGGGAAAACTTCGCTCAAAATGGTGCCTGAGGCGAAATTCTTTCGCCGTTCAGCTTAGGAGGTGGTGGAATGACGGCCTGTAAAATTTGAAGTCAATCGGACAAGGGGTGCGCGAGTTTTGCTGCGCGAGTCTCGGGGGTGCGCGAGGGGGCGGGGCGTCGGGAAAACTTCGCTCAAAATGGCGCCTGAGGCGAAATTCTTTCGCCGTTCAGCTTAGGGGGTGGTGGAATGACGGCCTGTAAAATTTGAAGTCAATCGGACAAGGGGTGCGAGAGTTTTGCTGCGCGAGTCTCGGGGGTGCGCGAGGGGGCGGGGCGTCGGGAAAACTTCGCTCAAAATGGTACCTGAGGCGAAATTCTTTCGCCGTTCAGCTTAGGAGGTGGTGGAATTCAACAATTTACAACGAAGGGCTGGGAAAATAGTAGGGTCATAAATACCACCCAGTGTGTTTTTGAGTCGCTCTACACTGATTCGCTGGGGGAAGGTTTGAACGCCGACAATGTTGACCACCCGCAGCTGATGGATTCCCAGCTGTGATGCTCTGTGTGTGTTGGATGCGGCGCAAAACGCGTGCCGCCATCTTATTTGCGCTGTTTGGGTGGGGCACTCCGGTGAGGACCACACGCGCCGATTGGAAGACGAGTGCAGCCACAGTTTTGCCCGTTGTTGTACGGATGCGCATAATGATTGCGTGGAAGCGCCTGGGGTTGTACTCGGTGTTTGCGCCACGCTGCGCAATTGCCAAAAATTGCTCTCGAGTTAAGGGTTGAACATTTATTTTAAAAACAACAGTACAATTGGAAATTGAATACATCTACAAAACAATGGACAAAATTTCAAGAGGGAAAAAAGTTTTGTGGTCTCCGCCTCCAAATTCAACGACGCACGGCAAATTGGGGTGGCGCAAACGGATGCCGTGTTTTATGTAGTAGTGCATCCGGACCTTTAAATTGGGTGTACGACAAAAAAAACCAATAAAAATACCGTTATGCCGAGGTAGCCTCGGTAAGCTGGGGCCGAGTGGGTGTCCAGGATGGACAGGTCGTTGCAACGGACCGGAAAATTGCGCACGGACGGGCGCAGGTGGGCAGTGCGCAGTTGGACGGAGCGCAAATGCTCCACAATGTCCCGTCGTTTCTCTATGCTTTTGAAAAGCACATGCAGCTCATGGGCACTGCATTTGAACCGCTTGCAGAGGTGGTCCACGAGCGGGACGGGGCGACGGCGTTCGGCGCAACCACACTTTTTTGGAGTGCCTAAATTTAAAATTTAAATGTCAATGAAAACCAAAAGCAACTTGTTGCTGGCGACTCCTCACCAATTGGAGCTAGCGGCTCGCGCTTCATCTCCTCGTCAATCAGGCTGATCCAGCTGGGATCCTCCGCCTCCTCCTCTTGCTTTTTCGTTGGCTCTTTTTTCTCTTTGTTGGCGTCCTCTAAATCCATTTCGGGATAAGCGTTGTTTATCCAATCGGTGGCAAGAATTAAATCCATTTTTTAATCTATGAAAAGAAAAACTATAAATAAAATGAAAATTCCATTAAAAAAATAAAATGGACGCCTTCCAACAATTTAAAAGGGAGGATGGACAATTTCGTCATCCATTCACAATGATTGTGTCTGGGAGCACAGGCAGTGGGAAGTCAGAGTGGATAATGCGTCTGTTGCGAAATGTGGATAAAATTATCTCTACCCCCATTGAACGCGTTATTTATAGCTATGGGGAGCTGAACACTAATGTGATGAATCTGCAGCGCGCGGGCAAAGTTGGCAATGTGCCAGTCACTGTACACAGCGGCGTCCCACGAGCGGAACAAGTGCGGGAGTGCGCCAAAAAAGAAAAAACCTTGCTGGTGCTGGATGATTTGGTGGTGGGGATGAGTCAGCAATATTTAGACGCACTCTTCACCCGTGGCTCACACAATTGGGGCGTCAGCGTAATTTTGGTGACTCAACACCTGTTCAACAAAGAGCTGCGTGTGGCGCGCACAAATTCGCACTATTTATTGTTAATGCGAAATCCAGCGGGGGCGTTGCAGATACGCACCATCGCCACCCATCTCTTCCCGTCAAGGACTGCGCATTTTATTGAGGCCTATCGGGACGCATGCGCGAAAAATTTTGGCTACCTTCTGGTGGACATGCACCCAGAGACTCCGGAAGAGATCCGCCTTCGAACAAATATATATGAACAAAAACAAATAGTTTACATGCCAAAATGAGAAGGTCACAAATGCTAGCAAGAAACGAATCCTTTTTGGAGACACTGTGTAATGCCAAAAAAGCGAACGACCTTATTCGAGTCGCAACCGATGAACAACTTTTATGCCTCGTCGAAATCTGTCTCAACATTTTAAAGGGACGAGTCCCACTACGCCCCCGGCATTTGAAGAAACTGCAAGCCCATGCACTGGTACTTCGTCGTCTCGCTCGCACACGCTGCTCTCGCTCAGCCAAAAAGGTTTTGCTACAGCACGGAGACGGCCTTCCCGCTATTGTGGGGCTCATTGCGTCAATTGCTCTTCCGCTTATTGCGGATGTCATTGAAAATTATAAATAAGGTGCAACAAAGTAAAAAAAAAAGTAAAATGCAGCATACAAAGCGCTATTTGCTTGTCCCCGAAGAAATTTATCAGAGTTTGGCATCACCGCCACCGTCTGACGGAACACCAATTGGGCTGGTACGTAACAGAATTAAACAAATCAAAAACGATGACGGCATAAATGAGGCGGAACGGGCAATCAAATATGAGCAGGAACTTAAGCGTCTCAACAAGCTGACAAGGGACGAGGATGAACGTCCCGTGGGTGTTAAATTAGAAAATTTGAGTGACGTGGTTGACGCCATGCCCAAACCAGTCAACGTCAGAAGACCAATTGTTGTCGCTACGCGTCGCCATCTCAAGGTTGGGCGTGCGCGAAAAGAAAATGTTGAACAACTAGAAGATGATGATGATGATCATGATGATGATCATGATCATGAAACTCCAAAGCCATCGAGTTCAAATAAACGACAACCCACACAAACGGAAATCTTAAAATTAATTTATAAAAACGCCCAATCTCTTGGAGTGTCTGAGGAAGGACAGGTCTTGAGAGCGGGTGGGCGGCCGTTTATAACCAGCAGTGTTTATGACATTGTTAGTCACCTGCTGAACAAGGACAAACGTGCTCAAAACAAAGAGCCAACTGCATTCAAAGAATTTGTTGAAAGGGCAAGACAGATCCCGCTCTTGAGTAGGCATTTATTTCCCGAAGGCCAATCCGGCAAAGGCATTTATAAAAACACCACATTGAAATTTAAGCCATCATTATGGATTTGAAAAAGCTTCGTTTGCTTGAGTTTTTGTACAAGGACCTAAGTTCGCCTGTCGCATTCACGAGCGTTGAACCGCTGCTGAGAGAGGCGCGGAAAACTCAACCAAAAATTAATCGAACCGATGTCCAAAATTATTTAGCCACCCAACGTACATACACACTGCATCGTCAGGCCAAGCGGCGCTACCGTCGATTGCCAACATTGGCACCTGGCTTACACACTGAATGGCAGGCCGATTTGGCTATTTTTGACCGACTTGCTAAACAAAACCGTGGCTACAAGTACTTGTTAGTCTGTATTGATACCCTTAGTCGACAGGTGTTTGTTGAGCCCGTAAAGACCAAGACGAGCACTAACATGATAATAGCATTTGGTCGTATATTCAAAAGATCAAAATATATCCCGTGGAAGGTGTTGACGGATCAGGGAAAGGAATTCACTGCCCGCGCAGTACAGCATTTCTTCCGAGCCAAAGACGTTGAACACTTTTGTATGCTCACTTCACCCCAATTTCATGCCGGAATGGCCGAACGTGCGAATCGTAGCATCAAAGAGCGGGTTTATCGCTACTTTACGGAGCGTAACACGTACAAGTGGATTGATGTTGTGCAAGACATTGTTCGTGCAATTAACCACTCGCCAAATTCGACTATTGGTATGTGCCCAGCAGACGTGAACTTTAAAAACGCAGAAGCGTTGAGACAAAAATTACATAATGCAGCTGAAAATGTTGTACGACGCCAGCCAAGATACCGTGTGGGAGATCGCGTGCGCATTGAAAAGTACAAGCACGTGTTCCAAAAGGGCTACCTCCCACGCTTCACCAATGAACTATTCACTGTGACAGAAGTACACACCGAGCGTTCGCCAGTTGTTTATCGGTTGCGTGATGACCATAATGAAATAATTAGTGGTTGGTTTTACGCAAATGATTTATGCAAATCGCTAGAAGACAAACAGCAAAAAATGTATGAAATTGAAAAGATTTTGAAGAAAAAGAAACAGAACGGGGTGGATTATGCATTTGTGAAATGGGAAGGGTATAGCGCTCGCTTCAATAGTTGGATTCCTGCAAATTCAATTACCGAGAAAGATATATAAAAAGCACTATTTAATAAATTTTAACAAAAAAATGCCTTCAAATTCTTTTTATGTTGTTATTCCATCGAACACCAATATTGAAGGAAATAGGACAAATTCTTTCCGAGTGCGTTTACCGCGCAAACTACAATTCAATTCGGAATGGGAGGTGGGTCTGGCGGTGATTGTTTATCCCCACTCTTGGCCTTCCATAGGCACCGTGGAGCAACAATTTGTGCAGATTGAGTGGCAGACAGGCAATACGATACGTATCGAAGTTCCGCCTTCAAATGTCACCAACCCCCATGAGCTTAGCAAAAATTTATACAGACTCCTGGGAGAGGGAAGTGATCCGTTGGCAAAAAAGGTACGATCAACACAGAATTCTTTCATGCTGACGATAAACAAGGCTCGCCGCTGGGCCAGAGAAGAATACATTAAGCGAAAGACTAAAGAAAAACGGGGCGTCCGTGACGAAGAGCTGCTCCTACAGGCCATGTTGACAGATACTGGAACATTGGTTGACCTCAACAGCGTGGCCCACGGCCTTCTGGCACGTGAAAAGCGTGCTGAATCTAGCAATATAGCGTTGAGAATGCCAGCTGACGATAACGATTCGTATCAACAAAAATTGGATGAATACTTTTCAAAATTAAATGTACAAAAATTTGAACATTCTTGATGAATTGGGCACGTCAAAATTGAACGCCGAAATCAAAAATTTGAGCGAAGAGGAACGTGCGATCCTTGAAGCCACAAAGGAAATGGGGACGGAAGCATGGATTCAGGCGTACCGTGAGATACGTCTTGTCTGCCAATTTAACTACTGACGTCCATAGAAATCGTTTTGTCCTGAACACCGACCCACGGTACGTTAAAAAGGTTGAAGTGTCGCCTCAACTTGCCTACATTCTCGGTTTCAACAACACGGAGTTTATGCAGCCCGAAAAGGAGGCAAGGTTCGTGCCGGACATGAGCGGTGGAGTGTCATCATTCCACGTTTACACGCCGGATCTTATTGAACCAATGATGATTGGTGACGTCACGGCCCCCGTGTTGCGCATAGTGACCATACGCGGAAACCCCGACCAAGTGATTGAAGAACAATTTTTTGCCATACAATATCACAAAATTTTATTAAAGGAAGTTTCTGAAATTCTGATTGAGATCCGTACAAATAGCGGAAGCTTGATGCCATTCCAATACGGAACATGTACATTAACATTGCACTTTAGAAAAATGTCCTATTTTTAAATAATGAACACGTTGGAAATTGACAAAACATTGACAAGAAACAACGTGACTCGCCACTACTATATTGGTTGTTTTGCAGCAGACCAAATACCAGCCGGGGCAATTGCCAAATTTCCACACTGTATGGTGGTGAATCTTGACCCCAGCACCTCACGGGGCTCTCATTGGGTGTGCTTTTATTGCGCTTCTCCTTTGCATTTGGAGTATTATGACTCATTAGGGATGTGGCCACCGCCCTGTGTTCACATTGTGAATCATTTGTCACGCTACAAACAAATTCAATATAATTCTCTTCCCCTTCAGTCTGCCAACTCAAGTGCGTGTGGTCGACATGTCATTTTCTTTTTGTACTGTCGATGTGTTGGAATGACCTTTGAAAAAATTGTCAGCTTTTTGCACTTTGGAAAGCAGCAACCGGATACGCTCGTAAACAATTTTGTAAAAAGCATAATTTTCAAAGAATATAAATAATAACAAACAGCGAAAGTTTCAATTAAAAATGCATGTTGATTTTGATCCTCTACAAGTGGATTGGTCCGCATTCTCGTCCGAGTGTGTGCAATTTGGTGGATACAACATTTATCGGGGATTGCCCTATCAGCGTGGAGCGGGAGTTGGCGCAGTGTTCAGAAGCCTTATGAGATATTTGCTGCCGATTGGAAAGCAAATTGGCTCCGCAATTGGACGTCAGGGAATGGAAAGCGGAAATCGCGTCCTCACCAATGTGCTGGAGGGAAAAGACCTCAAAGAGTCGCTCGTTAGTGAAAGTAAGGCGGGACTAAAGAATCTTCTTGAAAAAGCAGCCAACAACATAAACACGCAGAAGGGTCAAGGATTTGATTTTAAGCGATATAAAAAGGACTCGGCTCCCAAAATTGGAAAAATAAGGCGAAAAAATATAAATAAACTTCAATCATCCTTTGGGCCACCAATGGTTGTAAAGACCAAAAATAAACGTCTACGTGTTGACTCATTAGGAACTTACTAAAAATGACTTGCCCACAAAAAATCAGCGACAGCAGTCCCCTAGCAATTAACAGTGGCCTGAACATTTTCTCAGTTCCACCAACCAACGTGTCTGTTGTTCGCTCATTCTTTCGTCAAGTGCTTCCGCTAGCAACAATCACACAAGAATCACCGTACTTGTTTCGACTGTACAGTGACAATTTGTGGACAGATTTATCTCGGATCTATCTTTATCTCGAACTGTCCATTGAAAAACCGGGAGCAAACGATAAATGGGTTGCGATAGATGATGCAGATACTAGTGTCTCTGCCATTCAAGGGATTGGTCAAACATTTGTCCAGCAACTAAAAGTTACGGTTGGCAACACGGAAGTGTACGATAGCGGAAATCTGTACCCATTCAAAGCGTATATCACCAATGAGTTGAGCTTTCCAATAAATGCCAAGAAAAATTTTCTTGGTTCAACGGGGTATTATCACACCGTAAACCAAGATGATTCAACAGACGAGGGGTTCAAAGAGCGTTGTAAAATTTTTAAGGGTGGAAAAAATGCGCAATTCCTCTCCCGTCTCGACTTTGATCTGGGAAACCAGGAGCTCTATCTCTTAAACAATTTGGATTTGCTGTTCACAATTTACAAAGCCAAAGATGTTTTTCTTTTGCAAACTTTAAAAGCAAATGATGTAACCAAATATCGTTTGACAGTTCACGATGTCAAGATTTATGCCAAAATGGTTGAGGTCCAACCCTCACTAAACATGAGCCTCTACAAAACACTTGAAAAACAACCCGCCACTTATGCAGTACGCAAGACCGAAATCAAGTCGTCATTCATCAGTGTCGGTCGATATGAATTTGAGTACAATGTCTTCAGCGCGACCATTCCTCGACGTGTGACAATAGCGTTGGTTGGAAATTCAGCATTTCATGGTGACTACAAACTGAGTCCCTTCATGTTTGAGCCGTTTGATTTGCGTGAAATTTCGATACATGCCGGTGGGGTGGTATACCCAGCTGTTCCTTATAAACTTAATTTTTCAAAGGATCACTTTGTCAGCGCCTTTGTTGACATGTATGAGGCATTGGGCATGGCAAACTCGGAACGTTCGTTTGACATTTCAATGGCCCAGTTCAAGAAAGGGTGGAGCTTTTTTGTCATTCCATTAACATCCACGCTTGACGACAGCTGTGGATTTGAGCTATTGAGAAGCGGTACAACAAACGTACGAGCCACATTCAATTCACCAATTCCACTTGGTGGCGTGGAGATGATTGTCTTGGGTGAATTCGACCAAATGATTATGGTTGATTATAATCGGCACATTGTGACCGACTCAAAGCTTGGATAAAATATAAATAAATAAAAAATATTATTATGTAATGTTAAAATGAATAACACCAACACAACAAAACCCGACATACAAATTTTGAATTCCCCAGAAGAGCCTAATGAAACCCTTTTTCATGTACTACTTTTTTCTCATTATCTTCTTGCATTTCCTGTGTTTTTGCTTGTTTGGTTCGTTTTAATTCGGTGGCTTAAAAGTCACGGTCACCTCTCGCCCAGCGAGGCCGAGACAGTAATGGAAGAGATGAAAAATATCCCCCGACAACCACCAATATTTTTTGCGGCAAAATGACGCAGAGGTTAGAGAAACTGGCACTGAACTCTCTCTTCAGTATGACAAAATCAATAATGACTCATGCTGACGGAGCATTCTCAAAGCGACTCATTCTTCATCGTCATTCATTTTTACAACACAAAAATGTCTCCAAGTGAAAACTCTGACCATCCCTTTCAACAACCCGACAATGTTCAAACTGTTCAACTGCCGCATCAACAACCAGATCCAGAAGCCGAGTTGCGTGCACAAATTGAAGACGCGGAGGAGGATTTGCTCTTGAATTGGTGGCGTGAAGACCCAACAATTGTAAGTTTTTTTCAATTTAGCATTTTTTTTTTAAATTTCATCACATTTTTCAGATTCGTTTTCTTTTTGGACACCGTCGAGCACCTGCCATCGAAGCCGCGCTTCTTCAGCGCGCCGAACGTGAGGCCGAGATCATGCGCCAATACGCCGAGAACCAACAATGAGAAGGGAGAGATCAAAATCATTGTCGTATGTGTTTTTTTTTTTTGTATTTTTATTATGATAAAAATTTTTAAAAAGTGTTTAGCAAAGTACAAAACTGGGGGGGGGGGGGTCTCAAATGTTCGGAGCACACGGTCTGAGAGCTAAAACTCGCGCACCTCTTGTCCGATTGACTTCAAATTTTATGGGCTGTCAATCGACGACCCCCCCATGCCAAGCGGCGAACGAATTTCGTCTCTGGCACAATTTTGAGCGAAGTTTTTCCCGACGCCCCACCCCCTCGCGCACCCCAAGACTTGCGCAGCAAAACTCGCGCACCCCTTGTCCGATTGACTTCAAATTTTACAGCCCTTCATTCCACCACCCTCTAAGCTGAACGGCGAAAGAATTTCGCCTCAGGCACCATTTTGAGCGAAGTTTTCCCGACGCCCCGCCCCCTCGCACACCCCCGAGACTCGCGCAGCAAAACTCGCGCACCCCTTGGCCGATTGACTTCAAATTTTACGGGCCGTCAATTGACGGCGGTGCGAGGGGTCCGCGCCGCCGGAGAGAGGGGGTCCGCGCCGACAGACGACGGAATGGTGGGCAGAGTCCGTAGAAGGGAGGGGTCCGCGCCGACTGACGACGGAATGGTGGGGAGAGTCCGTAGAAGAGAGGGGGTCCGCGCCGACGGACCGCGGAATGGTGGGGAGGGGTCCGCGCCGCCGGAGAGAGGGGGTCCGCGCCGACGGACGGCGGAATGGTGGGGAGGGGTCCGCGCCGCCGGAGAGAGGGGGTCCGCGCCGACAGACGACGGAATGGTGGGCAGAGTCCGTAGAAGGGAGGGGGTCCGCGCCGACTGACGACGGAATGGTGGGGAGAGTCCGTAAAGGGAGGGGGTCCGCGCCGACTGACGACGGAATGGTGGGGAGAGTCCGTAGAAGAGAGGGGGTCCGCGCCGACGGACCGCGGAATGGTGGGGAGGGGTCCGCAGAAGGGAGGGGGTCCGCGCCGACGGACGCGGAATGGTGGGGAGGGTCCGCGCCAACGGAGGGAGGGGGTCCGTGGAAGAGAGGGGGTCCGCGCTGCCCCGCGAAAGGGCGGCGGCGTCCAACGGGGAGGGGGTCGCGCCTTTTAACGCAAAATAACATGACCCCGCCCACTTCATCGGTGGCCGACTGGTTAACGCGTCGGGCCAACCACCATCTCGGGTTCAATCTCGCGCGGCTAAACTCCCGCGCATTTAATGCCCACAGCCCAAAATCTCGCGCAACCCCCATCCCACACCCCCAAATCCCGACCCCACACCGTCCCGCGCACCATCCACCATCCCGAACCCACATTTCCCGACGCACCCCCCACCCTTCCCCCTCCCACCACACCACCCAATAGGCACTGACCCCCCCCCCCCCCCAGCGGATCCTCTCTCCCTTCAGTGGAGAAAAATCAATCGATAATTCAAGTGGTCTTCCTATGTAGTCGCTAGCCCCAAATGGCCCTTAAATCTGTTTAAAATAACAAAATCTGTCATTTTTTGTGAAAGCATTCTGTGAACAGTAAAAAACGATGTCCAGCAACAAGTTTATGAGAAATAAATTTAGGATTATGAAAAATGTTAATTTTATTTTAATTTACCATTAATAAGGAAATATGTAAATGTCAATTAAACATTTACATATTTTTTTGTTTTTAAATGCTGAAAAACAAAACATTTTCATAGTTTTAATTAGGGTTGCGCCCCGACATTTTCGGGGTTTTACAAAAGTCGTCAATTGTACTTGAAATGAGATGGAAGAGTCTTTAATTGAGTTTTTAAGGCTTTTTTGTTCTGGAACTTTATCTTTTTCCGACTTTTTATGAAATTTTTGCCCCCGACAAAGGTGTCTGCCCCCGACATTTTTAAAATTTCTCCAGCCAACCCCGACAAATTTAGTCGGGGAATTTTCACCCCGAACCCCGACTTTTCCAACCCCGACGTCGGGGTCGCAACCCTAGTTTTAACAAAAATTTATTCTTTTCTCATAGACTATTACACAGTTCACTTAGATCCTTTCTTTTTAGGTCAACATTTTGCTCAAAAATAAATAATTAAAAAAGTAATAATTAGAGACCGACTTTTGAGGCATATGCCTTTTTTTGTGCGCACTGCACTAGTTTCGATATATTAAGCATAAATAACACATTTTACACTTGGTTTGAGACTTCTACGTTGACTTTTATTATGCCTTTTTTTTTTTGCCTTTTTCGGGATTTTCTTGCCTTAAATGCCTTTTTGGCGTTTTTTTCCGTAAAAATACGCCCCCTAAGAATTGAAAAATTTTCTCAAAAAAAATTAATTTTTTCTTGATAAAAATTTTATGTTTAAAAGTTTTCCTTTTTCGAAAACATTATAAAATATTTAATAATCATTTAAATGACCAAAATTAAGTTTTACGTCTTTTTCTCCTTAAAAACCTTAGAAAAAATTTTTCATGCATTTTTCGGGATTTTCGTGCCTTTTCATGCCTTTTTTCAATTTTTTTGGTGCCTATTTTAGTGACTTTTTCGCGATTTTTGGTGCCTTTTTTTTGCGGTCTCTAGTAATAATAATAATAATCAATAATTACAAAAATGAATGGGTAGTAGTGAGTCAACTATTCCATTTTTTTGTTCTTCTCCAATTTTTGTGTCATCTTTTTGCCGTAAATTATTTTGAGTGACCCAGAGAAAATGTTAATATAAGCAACAGCAGAGTCAGCAGATTTTTATTTATTACTTCTCCAATTTGTTTAATAATTTTTCATTTTATTTTATTACAAAATATTTCACTTTTTTGTCTAAAATTTCTTAAAATACTTTAAAAATGTAATTAGTATTCAAACTTCCAACCATTTATCATCATCAAACCCAATTTGACAGAAGGAAATGTCAATTTCAGCCGATTCAACAAATAGTGGCGATTTTTCATCCGATGATTATGGTAATGAGAAAAGGGGAAACGGTAGAAATATAAAATTTGCAAAACGATACAAAATTAAATGTAATTTAAAATAAAATTAAATAAATAAATAGAAAATCTTGTGTCTTTCAGAGATGAATTATGATGAATTCAGTTTTGTGAAGGAAGGAGCTGTCGTTAAAACAAACGGTGAACAATTCACTGATCAGCAACAATTGAAGGTGGACAAAAGAAAAAAAAAGCATAAAATAAAATATTTATAATTTATTAAAATTTACATAGTTTTTATTGTGAATTTCATTTTTAGGAACTTATTGAAAATTTTGCCAAAATGAAATTGGTATTGAAAAATACCAAATTGGAGCTCAAGAATGTGAGTTTTATTAGATAAAGCATACCAAGGGTCATATGATGGACGATTGGCACGGGGGAGGGGAGTCTCGGCATCAATTCTCTGGTGTGCTGAGGAAAATTGGCGCTAGTTAAAAAGTGACAGATTTTGAATTTTATCAAAAAGTACAGGGGGGACCCTTTTGTTTTGCAAATTTTTTTGTGATAAAAAACCATAAAATTGTGTTATCCTGCTGGGTTTTAGAGGTTGCTGATCACGAAACTGACATCTAATTCGAGGTCATGGACCCCAAAAACCCCAGCGAATAATTTTCAAGACTATATATTAAAAAATTTTGCAAACCAAAAGGGTCCCTCCCCCCTTTTGTTTTTACTTTTTAATAGAATTCAAAATATCTCACTTTTTAACTAGCGCCGAAAAATTTATGGCTTTAATGAATTTCGCTGTTCAAAATTTTCCCTTCGCTTCGATTCCCCCCCCCCCCCCCCTTACGACGAACAAGGGGAATGGGGGGGGGGTATCTAAGTTATAAAGAGTAATTTTATGAGAATTAAATGGGAATTTTTAATTATTATAAATAATTAAATGTTTTAATTATTAATTTAATTTTAGAAGAGACTCCAAGAAAAGTTGAAGCAGCAGGAAACGAATGCACTGCTGGCGAAAATCAAAGCGGAGAATGGGAAAATGAAAAAAGAAATTGAGAAAATGCAGGCGAAAATGGACGAGAACGAGAAGCAGTACATGGACAAGGTGGAGCAACTGCAGAAAAACGTAATTTTCAAAAAAAAATACCAAAACTTAGGTATTCGAACGCGAAATTTCGGACTCCCTAAATGAAAATGGACTGGAGAACCGATTTGAATATCCGTTTTAATCTTATTGTTTAAAAGCCTTGTTAAATTAATCCTACAACAGAAAAAGGTAAAAATTCAGGCCAGCCGAATAACATCTAAAAATGAAGCGAAGTTAAATGATTTTAAGCATTTAAATAATTAATTCAATTTCTTTTAAGATGCTTCAAGCGAAATGCGATGCCGAAAAAGAGAATGACAAATTGAAAAATGATCACAAGGAAATGGAGCAGAAGATGGGCAAATTGGAGGATCAATTGGGGAAAAAATTGGACAATGTGAAGGTGAATTCTTTTTATCTTATTCTTGACAAAATTATTTTGCTTAAAATATTTAAAATCAGTCATAATTCAATTAATTTAAAGCATTATTTGTTTGAAAGGACACCCATAGAAAATGGCCTTTGGCACATTAATATAAAAAATATTGTTATTTTAGCGTTCTTATTTTTGCAAAATTTTCGTGCTTTTTTTTTTGTTGTTTCATAATTTTTTAGTTAACATCTTAAATTCATACAAAATATTTGACATTAATAAGTAGGGCTTATATTTTTAATTTTTACCTACATATTTCCTAAAAATATTAGCCCTATTAATAAATAAAGATTTAAGAAATGTAATTAAAATAAATTTCATTTAAGGTGCTTCAAGCGAAATATGATGCCTCGAGAAATGAACACAACGAAATGAAGGAAAAACAGGACAAATTTGAGGAGCAATTGGGGAAAAAATTGGAAAAATTAGACGAAGAGGTGAGTCATTAACAAAATATTCAAAATTAATTTTTAAATTTTTCTCATAAATATTGTCTGTTTGATAAAAACCATTTTTGTTGAAAAAATATTTTTAAAACGCAAGCGATGGAAAGAAATATCATAAAATATTTTATTCTCTCATAAAAATTTAACATAAAAATACAAAATTAATTATTTTGGTAAAATTTGCTACGAAATCAATAAAAATTTCAATGTTTTCATGGCGACGCCTTTTGGCATATCGTTTTCCATAATTTCAGCAAAAGATATTCCAAGAAGAACTCGAGAAAAAGACCATGGAACGAATTTTGACATTGCAAGCAAAGGTTGACAAATTGGAAATGGGACATCAAAAGCAGGGCTGGACGAAATTTCGTGTCGTTTTCGTTTCGTCCTACATTTTCGGCACTTTTTGAGTTTCGTTTTCGTGTTTCGTTTTCGTCCGCTAAAGTTTTTTCGTTTCGTTTTCGGTTTCGGTTTTCAAAATTTTGTTTTTCGTTTCGTGTTTCGTTTTCGGTTTTTAAAATTTTGGATTTTCGTTTCGTTTTCGTCAGAGCAATATTTTACGAAAAAGACGAAAATATTTACACCCTTAAGAATGACTTTTTTGGTAAGAAATAATAAGTTTAATCATTTAAGTATTGTAGTTTAGTGGTGAAAACAGCAGGATTATGTTGTGCTGTGCATTAATGTTCGATCCCGCATGCCCGCATTTTATTTTACCCATTTTTTAATCATGTTTTTACCGATTTTAATTAGAAAATCTGCTATGAAATAGCACTCAAATTTTCAAAAATTTCCCCGGCGGCGCCTATTGGCGCCGCCGGACCCACCTCCCATTCACCAACTTTAAAAAAAATAAACCGCAAAAAAATTGTTTGAAAATCTGTTTTTTTTCAGCATGGTTTCACCGAAATGTACGATTTGCTAATTTCTTCCCCAAAAATTGTTAAAATCCATAATGGGATGTGAAAAACATAATATTAATACATTTTTTATCGAAAAATTTGTATATTAACTGATTCGAACCAATTTTGCAAGATTGCCTTTTTGACCCTAACAATAAATCTTATTTTTTGTCATTGATGTTCTTTATTTTAAAAATTTTTTGGTCACACCCCTGTCCTAGAGCCACACTAGCTTTTCCACCTACTAGGATCTTCATTCCTTCAGTTAGAGGATACAATTTTAAAGTTTTATGTTTCTTAATTATGATTGAAATAAGTTCAAAAAATTTTCGGTTTTTTCGTTTCGTACGAAAATCGTTATTTTTTCGTTTTCGTGTTTCGTTTTCGTCCGTCAAAATTTTTTCGTTTCGTGTTTCGTTTTCGGTTTTCAAAATATTTTTTTTCGTTTCGTGTTTCGTTTTCGTATCGAATGCACTTTTTCGTTTCGTTTTCGTATACGAAAAAAATTTTTTGTGATTTTCGCACAGCCCTGATCAAAAGCAAAAGGGTAAGGGAAATTGGAAATTACTGTACATACCGTAACTTGTTATTATAATTACTGTCAAATAATATTTTGGCTTTATAAAATGCAAAAAAATAATAATATTACATTTGATTAATTATTCTTTAGTTTCTATCGTCAAAAACAATGCTTCGGAAAAAGACCCGAAAGAAAAGCAGATGGAAATGGTGAATGAATAATGAAAAAAAAAAATTAAAATTTAATTAAATAATTTTATTATATTTAAAATGATAAAATTCAAAACTTAAAATAAATTATGATCAATTTTAATTTAAGGCACTTTTAAACTTCCAACAAAATTATTGGGATGCCAAAGCTTGTCAAAATGACATTCAAATCACTGAGTTAACGGTCCATTGCCATAACGGAAATAAAGGTAATTAAATTTAAATTTATTATTATTATTTTTTATTTAGGCGAATTTTGCACTGTCTTGGCTACCCATCCAATTTTGTTTGACAAGAAATTCTCCGGCATTTTTTACTTTGAAATTTCAATCAAAAAAATGCATCAGTAAACAGCATTTATTACTAGGGATGCCAAAATATCTACAAAAAGTGGTCAAAATATGTAAAAAAACCCAAAATATGTACCAAATATGTAAATAATATTTTAAAATTGTTATTTTTTGAAAAAAAATTCATCGTAGAGGGTAAGATATGCACAAAATGTAACCTTTTAGGCTTACAATCATCATTAGTATTTTAAAAATTATTATTTGGTGTTTTTAGGGGTACATTTTCAAAAATTTAGTTATTTTTTCACAAGAAATTTCGAAATTTTAACAACTTCTCATTTAAAAAATGAAAATATGTACGAAAAATTTGCCGAAATTTTGGATTTTTTTGAGGATTTCCAATTTCCATAAAAAACTCAAAATATGTAAAAAAAAAAAAAAAAAGTGAAAAATGTTAGAAAAAAGTCCAAAATATGTACCAAATATGGAATATAAAAACACGAAATATGTAAAAATATGTAAATAAAAGTCCCGGTTTTTGTTTGCAAACACAAAAAGAAAGTGTTTTCCTACTATTTATTTGTAGCATGGAGATGCCATGAAAAATATTTATTACATAAAATTGACATCCCTATTTATTAATTACCCTATAAATAGCAAATGTTTGCTAATTTTTAAATTTATTTAGTTCCCCTTACGATTTGCTCTCCTTCGGATTCACCGTAAAAAAGCAGGGAATATTGGAAGGAACAAACATTTCTTATCTTAATCGCGGATTTTTTATCATTAATGGCCTATGGAAGTGTTGTCAACCGGTTGATGCTTTTCAAGAAAATGACTTTGTCGGATGTGGCATTAATTCGGCCACTCGACAGATTTTCTTCACCAAAAATGGACGACATTTGGGTATGTTATAATAAACAATAATAAAGCCAAACATCATTTTAATACAATTTTCTCAATACCACCAAATAAATTATCATTCATTCTTTTTTAAAACCACGAAAATCCAAAAATCCCATTTACTTTTCAAAAAAATCACAAACAATTCCTCAATTAATTGGTCACAGGTTCCTTGTATTTCGTCGACAATTCACCAAATTCTGTTCCTGACGAAATGTTCCCATTTGTTTCATTTTGTGACTCTGATGACGAAATCGAGGCGAATTTTGGGCCAAATTTCAAATTCAATTTGGCCACTCTTTGAAGAAAACAGAAAAAACGGAAGAAAGGCGAAATTTCATTCTTTGATTAATTTTTATCCTCTTTGTTTTTTAATTTAATTGTTAATTTTGGGTTTTTATTTTATTACGCTAATTACTTTTCTTATTAATGATACTTGATTTACAAATTGACTATTTGATTTATTTTCCGTAGTAAAAATTTGTTTAAAAAACAGTTTACGAATGGAATGATATAGATCGTCATATTTAAATGTTTTTTTTTAATATTTTTTAAATATACTTTGAATCGAATCCAAAAGTGGGATATTTTTTGACAGTGATTAGCTCGTGAATGATTTATGACTCCGATTTAAACAAAAAATAATAAATAAATATTATACTCCTTCGAAATTGGCCGAATTGACATTGAATTGTGAACAAATTCTGATGAAACATTTCCCATCATCCATGCCATGGAATTCACATTCCGTTAAGCTCAATCCCGTTAGCCGCAACATTTATTAGGCGGCCTTAAAATAATTATTTAAATAAATTTATCAAATACCAAACACCTGGCCAATTTCTAAATCAAAAAATTCCCGGTGATTGCCAAAAGAATAAGTTGGTGGATTTATTGTAAAATTAAAAGCATTTGCATAATTTTTTAAAAGTTAATAATAACAAAAATTTGCTCTTTATATAATCAACATATTGTATTAAAATAAAAAATTGATTTGCTTTTTATTCAATGATTATCATATTCAAATAATTAGTTAAAAAAATTAATAAAATATACCAATATAAAATATTATTTTTCTTAAAAAAATTTATTTGCTTTGCTTGATTGCTGTGGCGGATAAACTATAGTGAACGCCCCGTGAAAAAATGGGTCAAATGACATACCAATCGATTCGTCTCAAGGAGCTAAGCATGGAAAAATAGGTCTCGAGTTGCGGAAATGCCAAAAAACCGGTTTTTGAACCGGTTCAAAACTCGAAAAATTGAGTGATAAGGGGGGCCTCTGAACCTTTAAAACGGTCAAATTCGGACAAATTTGGTATCATTCGAAAGCTCTTGATCAGCTAAGTCTAAAAAACAAGGTATAAATTCGAACCGATGCCATCTAGGCACTGGACAACTGAGTCCCAGTGAAAATGGACATTTCAGTACCAAAAAAATATAAAAAAAATTCTTATATAAGACGAAAATCGTTTAACCTTGAATATCGAGTATTGCGCTAAAAAACCGCCGCACACTCGACTACGGCGGCCAGTAGGTGGGGCGAGACTACGGGCTACGGAAGAAGTCCGCGCGTGACCCGCAGGCGGTTGACTGATTGGCGGGGGCCCTTTGGGCCCCCGCAGTCAACCGCCTGTGGCGCTCGTCAGACTTTTTCCTCCGCCCTCCGTCTCGCCCCACTACTTGCTCCGTCTTCGCATGCTCCCTTTTGCGAAAGTTAGCTTGTCAAATTCTTTTTTCATCCTTTATTTCTTAGTGGTACTGAAGTGTCACTTTTCACTGGGACTCAGTAGTCCAAGTGCTCAGATGCATGGGTTGACTTCATTTCCTGATTTTTAGATTAAGCTCGTCAAGAGCTGGTACCAAATTTGTCGGGATTCGATCGTTTAAAAAAAAGTTAGAGTGCGAAATCTCTCAATTTTTCGAGTTTTGAAACGGTTTAAAAACCGGTTTTTTGGCATTTCCGCAACTCGAGATATATTTTTCCATGCTTAGCTCCTTGAGACGAATCGATTGGTATATCATTTAACCCATTTTTTCACGGGGCGTTCGTTCACTATAGTTCAGAGCTGTGATCTCAAAATTTTGAAAATCCTCATTTCAGCCGTAAAAAATCCTAATTTGCCACTAAAATACCTCAAAACAATCCTCATTTGACATGAAAAATCCTCATTTTTTAAAACATCATAAAATGCGAACAAAATCAGTTAACTGTCATTTTTCCGTTTGAAAAACAATCACGGCGCCTATCAACGCCGCCGCACTCCAATAATTCCTATTTTTTCTTAAAAATTGGCCCTGAATCATAAAATTGGATCACAAAATTGTAATTTTTAGTAAAAATCTACATATAACTACATAATCTTATTTAAAAGCTAAAAAAAAATTGATTTCTATTGATTTAATAAATTAACATTTCTTTAATTTTTTGCTTTTAAATTACTCTTTTTGTGGCGCGGTTTTCCAAAAAACTTTTTGGGAACTTGGGGGAGGTGGTCCGGCAGTGCCGATGGCACTGCAGGAAAAAATTTGGAATTTTGAGTGCGATTTGTTAACAGATTTTGTCACAAAAATGATTTTGACTGAGGATTTCGAAAAAATATTTAAGATTTGAAGAAAAAGTTCGAACATTTAGCCAAATATACCCAGTTTTTCAAAAAATCCTCTTTGACCCTCTAAAAGACCACAAAATGAGGAAAAATCCTCAGATATCACAGCTCTGCTATAGTTCACCCGCTGTGGCTTTGTGTGTTTACGGTTTAGGGCCGAAACACACATAATAATTAATTTAAATTTTTTAACCCAAAGAGAAACCGTACTAAGGAGGCCCGGTCTATTAGGACAATGATAAATACAAAAATTAACAAATTGTTTTTGCACAAAGTCAGGTTTCGGATTGGGTCGGCGACTTTATGATTAAAAAAAAAATTTCAATCGATCAAATTTCAAAACAAAATTAACAAAGGTCGTTTTACTTGCCATTGTTTTGTCGAGAAAAAATTAAATTGAAGCGAATGATACAGTATCTCAAACTTGGGTAATCCAGGGTGGTTTCGATTTGTTCTTTTCTAATTTTAAAAATTGGGGGAATTAAGAAAGATGAAGCAATATTCAAAATCAAAGAAAGAAATCCGAATGTTGGGGTGGCACAATATTTGACTCAAGGATGGGAGGAATGAAAATATTAATGAAAAATTAATTTAGAGTCTTTTTATTGTTTATTATCACTTTTAAAATGCCCTTCCATTCATTTTTTGTTTTTAAAATTGACAAAAATTCACAAAAAAGAAAGATAAAATTGAAAAATAAATAAATATGTAAGGCCAAATAGCGATGCTTACAGAAGGCATTGTATTTTTAGTTATTTAACATTTTTGCTGCTTTGTTTCGCTGAGAAATGCACGAAAAATTCATTTTTAGCCCAGACATTCTCATTTTAATAGCATTTTTCATTAGGAATCATTAATTATTTGCACTTTTCGTCACTAAAATTACACTATTTTGCATTTTGTCATTATTTTTGACACTATTTAGTTTTTATAAATTTCAAAATGGCCCCTGCGCAAGGATGACACGCAAATTCGTGAAGCGTTCCAAATTTTTTTTTTTTTGGTTTAATTACCCAAGTTTGAGTTTGAGGCACGTTCTTCACTAAAATTCAATGTCGCAGTCCTCTGATTCTCTATTCCCCAGAACAACTTCTTCACTCTTAACCAACCCAAATAAGCGCCTTGCCAACATCACTCCGCCACAGACAAAAAAACAACATCTCTCTGACAAACTGGCGGCAGCACAAACAATCCTCGGCGGGCTTCAACCTGGACAGTCGGACGGTGCACCGCAATGGGCCAACTCCCTCCTTGGCTTCTGTGCTGAGATGGTGGGAATCTGCCGTGAGCTTCTCTTCATGGTCAAAGAGCAGCAGAACGACAACATGGACACGCGCGAGACTTTGGAGGAAGAACGCCGACTCCACTCTGTTGTGGTCGTTAACTTGCCGGAAAGTGAAGAAACTGTGCCCTCTGCCCGTGTCAACTCCGATTTTGTGAATGCTCAATCAATGCTCGACACTTGTGACATCGAATGCCGGCCATGTCAGGTTTACCGAATGGGAAAGAAGTCCGACCGCCCCCGTCTCATGAAAATCGAATTCCCCACCAAAAAACACGCTCAAAATTTTCTGCGGAACAAGACAAAACTCAAAAATCACAATAAATTTAACAATGTCTTGGTCCGTCCGTCCCTGTCCAAACAACAACTCTTTGAGCGATCCCGTCTCATTGGCATTTGCAAAAATGACCACATAAACAACCCCAATTCGAACTCTGTCATTTATGCCGGTCATGTTATGCCTGCCTCTGACATTCCCCGTTACAAATCCAACCCCGATTCTTTTAAATGTATTTGTCATGTGCATAATGTTGATGACTCTTAGTGTGTAACACGAAATCTTTTAAAAAACAAGCTCTTTTACAAACTAATAGAAAATATGAACCCCCCATAAAAAATTCAAAAATTACCTTAAACAAAAAACAAAGTTTTTTACACTCAACATTGATCAATATGCGATCCCTAAATAATAAGCTGAATGAATTTTCTGCGATTATAGCCCTAAAAGATTTTGAATTGGTTTTAGTAACTGAAACTTGGGCCAAAGAAAAAATACCTTTCCAACCTTTTATTACTAACAATTACAAAATATACGAAGCTAGCAGAAGCGGAAAAAATGGTGGTGGAGTAATGATTTTGATTAAAACAAACATAAATTCTTTTTCTATTTTGTCCTGCTCTAAATTCAATTGCGAAATACAAATTATTCAGATAAATGGAGCAAAAAAATTAAGAATAGCTTTACTTTATAGACCACCTAACACTTCTGCTAGTCTCACTAAAAAGATTCTGAACCTCATTGGTAATTATTTAGAAGAAAATTTTATCATTATGGGAGATTTTAACCTAAATGCAAAGGACATAACTTGGACCAGTGGAACGCCTTATGCTAAATCGGAAAAAGGAAACATTTTTTGTGAATTTTTTAATAAGTATGGCTTATTCCTTATGACGAACGGACCCACTCGAGATAGTGCTTGGCTTGATCTGATTCTCTCCTCTAATCCTGATTTTGTTAATAATGTTTCAATTGAGGACATTTTTAGTTCTGATCATCTTTCCACTAATTTTTCACTATCTTTTCCCAGTAATAGAACTAAAACAAATACATTTACAGTACGCAATTATAATTATACAAAACTTAATCTATTAAATCTAAACTTATCTTCAATTTTACCATACAAATTACTGCATAAATTTACCATTGAAGATAAGTTTAAAGAATTCTATTATCTCTTAAGAGATAATGTAGAATTATATTTGCCTAAAATCGCAGTTGGTCAAAAATCCAGAAAGCCTAACTATCCACTGAGTCTTAGACTGTCAATTAAGGAAAAAGCCAGACTTTACAAACTACAAAAGATAAACCGTGTTAAATATAAACATTTGTATGATAGCATTTCTTTACATATAAAAATTCAAATAAACAACTTTTTTACTAAAAATGAAAATAATTTTTTGAATAAAGGAAAAAATGCTATCTACAAATATATAAATAAATTTACAAAAAATTTCGAACAAATTCACTCGCTTAGATACGAAAATCAAATTATTTTTGATGATTATTTAAAAGCAGAAATTTTTGCAAAAATTTTCCAGGAATCCTTTTCAAATTCAGATGTTCCACAAATTAGCAGTTGTACTTCCAATCCCAATGGACCATCTATTTCTGATGTTGAATTTAATGCCAATGAAATTTCTAACATTCTAAAAAGCTTACCAAATCGAGAATCAACATCCCCTGATGAAATTTCCTTTAAAATCTTACGAAATTGCCACCTAACGCTTTCCCCTGTAATTTCTGATCTTTTCAGAATCTCAATGGACACAGGCAAAATTCCTGAAATTTGGAAATAGTCTATTGTTATACCTCTTTTTAAAAAAGGTGACCGAAACGATCCACATAACTACAGACCTATTTCTCTTACGTGCTGTCTATGTAGAGTTATGGAAAAAATTATTGCAAAAAGCATTTATAACTTCCTTCATCAGAATAATTTAATATCCGAACATCAGTTCGGTTTTGTTAAACACCGATCTACTAATACGCAACTAATTACAGTATTAGAAGATTGGTATGACAGCATATACGGTAAGAAAAATATCGACTGTATCTATGTGGATTTTCAGAAAGCTTTTGATTCCCTTTCTATAGACATTTTAATAAATAAACTTCATATCATTGGCATTAAGGGAAAACTGCTAAGTTGGTTATCTGAATTTTTAAGGGATAGGTTTTACAGAGTTAAAATTAACAATAAATTTTCTAATTCACATCCGATTCAGTCTGGTGTTCCACAGGGTTCTGTTCTTGGCCCATTGTTATTTTTAATATACATTAATGACCTCCCGCAGGTAATCCCTTCGGGAGTTAGCATCAAGCTTTTTGCTGATGATGTCAAAATTTATGTCTCTTACAAAACACGTGATGAAAGAAGCAAATTAAATATTGCATTAGAAAATATTGAAAAATGGGCTAATGCATTTGGTTTAAATATCTCCCAAAATAAAACATTTATTTTATTTCTTAGCAAAAATAATTCAAAACAACAATATAAATTATTCAACAATGTTATTAATGAGGTTGAATCTATTAGTGATTTGGGCATTTTGATTGATAATAAATTAAAATTTTCTAATCATTATACTAAAATTACTAAAGCTATTTATTTAAGGATTCGCAATATTGCCAAAATTTTAAAATCCCGCTCTATACGTATTTGGACTAAAGTTTATAAGACATATATTCGTCCTCTTTTAGAATATGCGCCTGAAATTTGGAATCCTACTTACAAAAAATATATAAATAAATTAGAAAGATGCCAAAAATATTTTACAAAAATTGCTTTATTTAAATGTAGGCTTCCGTATATACCCTACAAACAAAGACTTGATTTATTCAAACTTTAGAAGAAAGGCGAAAAACAATTGATTTAGTTCAGGCATTCAAAATTATTAATGGTCTCACACATCTTAAAAAAGACATATTTCCTCAATTTTCTGGTCACATCCCCTACAATCTTAGACGTAAAGTTGTGTTAAAATCACAATCCAGTAAAACTTCTAATTCGTTTAGCAATAGAACGGCTTTATTATGGTCTAAACTCAATAAAGATATAACAGATGCTCCATCTGTTGACAGTTTCAAAAAACGTATAAATAAATGGATTGAGTTAAACAAAAATTTAGTCTGTAAAAGAGCTCCTTGGACTTGATAAAATCTACCAAAATCTAACGTGTAAGTGGTCACCCCTTCGTTGGATATTTTATTTCTTCTAAATAAATAAATAAATAAAATAAAATTATGTAAAAGTTTCTAACAAATTTTATGCTCTTTTTGTCCGTCATATTTATTTTAAACAAAAAAATTTCACATTTCTAAAATGTTGAGAAACTGGGTCGATTGAGCCCAAAAAAGCGGGGAAAAGTGAAAGTCGGGGAGAACCCCAAATTAGAACATAAAAGTTTTTGGTCACCGTTTTTCCAGTACTGATCACCCATTAATGCTGAACAATTTTTTAATACCAAATGAAACATTTAAATTGTCCATCTCATCTTTCGATGATTAATACTTTAAGCTCCAATCATATTACTTTTTTTTTCAATTTTTGCATAAAAGCATTCCCGCTCCCATTTTTAGGTCATCATTTTGCTCAACAGCCCAAGCCAAAAAAAGAGAGAAGATTATTATAAATAAAGTATTCTAATTGATGGGTCATCATTTTGCCCTAATTACTTTTTGCTGCCAATGCAGCCCATAAATAGAGGGGAGATTCAGCGCAAAACATCAAATGTTCATTCATTCATTTACATGCGAAGATGAATTTTATTTCCCAATTTTCTCATATTTTTTTATTTAAAAATTTTAATTTGTAGCCAGTCCAATTAATACCTTATTAATTCGAAAAATGTCTTCAAATTTTATTGGTTCGCCAAATTGCTTTTTCCGTCCAACAGCTGAGCAGGGTAAGAAAAATAATTAAAAAAAGAATTACAAAAAAAGGAAAATTATTTTATCTTTTTTATATAAAATAAAATAAAAATTTAACACCATTAGCAGCAGCAGCAGCAGCAGAAGAAGTAGACAAATATGAAGTGTTCAGTTGGCACGGAGATTTGAGCGACCAATTGGCAGCACAATTTTTGGTCAGTGATCAGCAGCTGTTGAAGGTGGGACATTTCAGAACGGACAAATGAGCACAGAGGGGGAGGACAAATGAGCACAGATGGGGGGGGGGGGGACAAATGAGCACAGATGGGGGAGGACAAATGAGCGCAGTGGGAGGAGGACAAATGAGACAGATGGGGGGGGGAGGACAAATGAGCGCAGTGGGCGGAGGACAAATGAGCACAGATGGGGGGGGGAGAGTAAGTCACGGACAAAGGGCCGACCAATTCCGAGAGCAATTAAGAGACATTTTGCCAAAAATCATGCAATTAATTAGAGAATGCAAATTATCAATTATTTTATGGACTGAAAAATATTTTTTTTAATTTAAGGAATGCCGAGAAAAACTTGCCAATTTTGAATTGAGAGAAACAAAATTGCTGTGCAAAAACGGGGAATTGAATGCAGAGAATGTAAGAAAAATTAATTATTTAAAAAATGACGAAATAACAGAGAGCGAAAAGCGCAGAAAACAGAAACTTTCAAATTTTGTAAGAAAATTCAGAAGGTGCTTAAAGCAGAGTTGGAGAAACAAAAGCTGATGTCGGAAAACAGTGAATTGAAGACAAAAGTTGAGAAGATGGAGCAGGAAAAGCAGCAGCAATTGGACAAAAAATACGGTAGAGACAATTAAAAAAATAATAAAATTTTTATTACCGTAATCGGACAGCAGTACTGTATGCTTCAAAATTATTTCAGTTTCTGTCGATGTGTTCAATTCATTGGTGGAGCGAATCAAACAATTGGAAAATCGGCAGAACAAAGAGGAGGGCAAAAAGGGTAAATAATTAATAAATTTAAAATAAATAATTAACGGACCGTACATATTAAAAAGGCGAAAAAATTTTAACGGACCATAAGCTTTTACAATTTGATCAGTTACCAATATTTTAAATGATATTTAATTAGCTGATCAATGCCAATTATTTTGAATTTTCATTTTCTGTTTTTCAATTGGATAAACTTTTTTAGCAGAGGAAAAGCAGCAGAAGGAAAGTGTTGGTCAACAGAACAAAAACACCGAACAGAAATTGGATGGAAAATATGCCGTGGTGGACAAAAACAATGTTTTGGGTGGGCACAATTGGCAAATTATTTAAAATTAAAAATTGGCGTTTTATTAAAAAAATGCATTTTTTGAGAGTGGGCAAAACCCTCGTATTATAAATAGGGCTGTCAATTTTATGTAATACATTTTTTTCCTGTATTCTCCATGCTCTAATTAGTAGGAAAAACACTTTCTTTTTTGTGTTTCCGAGTAAAAATTGGGACTTTTATTTACATATTTCGGGATTTTATACATATTTGGTACATATTTCTGACTTTTTTCTTACATATTTTCAGTTTTTTTTTTACATATTTTGAGGATTTTTTACGGAAATTTTTGGAAATTCTCAAAAAAAATCAAAAAATTTCGGCAAATTTTTCATTTTTTTACATAGCTATTCTGGGAATTTTTGAAACTTTTTAGAAATTTCTTGTGAAAAAATAAAAAAAGCTTTTAAAAAATAACCATTAAAACAATTTTTATTTACATATTTTCGTACATATTTTCGGTTTTTCTTACATATTTCGGGATTTTTTTTTACCTATTTATGTACAATATGACCACTTTTTGTACATATTTTTTTACAGCCCAAATTATAAATATTTAGGTGTTAAAAAATTAATTTTGCTTTTTAAAATGTATTTATTGCTCATTTAGTTGCTTTAGTGACGTCATCGGGCGACCATTGGTGCTGGGTCGATACTTAAAAACCATCATAATGGGCGTTACTTAAAAAACCATCATTATGAAAATTTTTGTCGAAAAATTATTTCTAACTTTGCTCGAAAGCAACCAAATTTTTAATTCTTGATATCATTTGTTAGCCCTAAGTGTTCTCTATCAGTCTGCAAAATTTCAAAAAATTTTGTTAAATTTAAAAAAAGTTATAGCTCGAGGAACTCAAAAAACCTTGATTTTCGAACATTTTTGGCCATAACTTTTTTTAAACTTAATAAAATTTTTTGAAATTTTACAGGCCCATAAAGAACATTTAGATCTATCGAATGATAGCAAGGATTAAAAATTTGGTCTTTTTAGAGCAAAGTTATAAGCAAAAATTTTCATTATGATGGTTTTTTAAGTAACGCCCATTATGATGGTTTTTAAGTAATGACATAGCACCCGACCATTCGCCGCCGGCGGTTGTCTCAACGAAAGTTGCAAAAGTGCGAAGGAAACCTGAAACCATAATTATTTCACAAATGCCATTTAATTTCAGGAAGTGCCTAATTCGAAACAACAAAATGATTGGGATGCCAAAGTTTGCCACAAAGACATCGAAATCATTGGGGAAAAGCAATTGACGATCAATTGCAAGGGCAACAGATTTGGTATTTAATATAAGAATTAAAAAATGTAATTAATTAATTAATTACTTTCTTAATTAGGATGGCGCTCTGTTTTTGCGAAATTTCCAATTACGAACTTTTGTCGTCCCGGAATTTTCTACTTCGAAATGAAAGTGATCAAATTGGAAAGGTGTTCATTTTGATGATTTCTTAGCGTTTTATTTATAATTTTGAATTTATTTTAACAGTTTTGCTACGATTGGATTCGCCACGAAGGAAGTGCCATTGGACGGGTCAATTGGTCAAATTTTGAACAGTTACGGGTACCGAAGCGATGGCTCATTTGGCTGTAATGGCATCAATCGGCCGTGCAAATTGCCAATGTCATTATTTGGTTCGTCATTTTCCCCCGTGGAAAAGCTATCGCCGGACGTGGAATTGGCATACAAATCATTGGAGTTTTCCACTGGTGACGTAGTCGGATGTGGCATTTTCTTGGATACTCGACTGATCTTCTTGACGAAGAATGGCCAACGAATGGGTGGGCCAATTAAAATTAAAAAACAAATTAAAATTAATTAAAATTTAATTTTTAAGATTATTCCTCTTTTCTCATTCAAACTCCCGCCAATTCTTTCAATTCTCTGTTTCCGTGCGTTTCTTTGTGGGTGGGCGACAAAATCGAGGCGAACTTTGGGCCAAATTTCAAATTCAATTTGGCCACTCTCTGAAGAAAGCAAAAAGAATGGAAGAAGGAGAAATTCATCTAATTGGCTGTCATTTTTACTTTATTTATGTTTATTTTTTAAATTCTTTTTTTTCAATTTTGATTTTGGCTTTATAATACTAATTACTATTTTATTGCTATCAATTTCATTTATTAAAACGTTAATTTTGTGAATCAGTTTCAAGTTTTTTCGAAAGAATTCTTATGAATCTTAAAAATTAGGGTTGGTCGGCACCGGGAATTTTGACAAAAACCGGGACCGGGAATTTTCGGGTTGAAAAACCGGGACTTTTTGGCTGGGAAACGCGGGAAAAAAGCCGGGGATTTCCCGGTCCCGGTCAAAACCGGGATTGGGTACTCAGTTGTTCCCGTTTTTTCAGTACCAGTCCCGGTCCCGACCAACTCTATTAAAAATTGATACGAGAAACTTCATAAAATAATTTAATTTCTCTTAAATAAGGATGACATTTCTTGACTCTTGTTTTAAACTAGGGTTTCTCCCCGACTCCGAGCCCCCCCCCGTACCAAAGGAATTTTTACAAATATTTGTTTTATTCTCAGATATTAATTAAATCCAATTTTTCAATTGCATTTTTAAATAAAATTCTGAATTGGGGCATTCTTTTTTAGGTCATCATTTTGCCTTGATTTATGTTAATTGACCCCGATAAATATGTTAATATAAGCAACTGCAGAATCAGCAGATGTTCATTTATTACTTCTTCAATTTGTTTAATAATTTATCATTTATTAAAATTTACATCGTTTTTATTGTGAACTTTCATTTTAGGAACTTAATGAAAAGTTTGTTAAAATGGAATTGGTATTGAAAATCACCAAACTGGAGCTTAAAAATGTCAGTGTTATTTAAAGTGTCATTTTTTTGAAAATTAAATGGGAATTGCTAATTAATTTTGAAAAAAAATAAATTTTTTAATTATTAAATAATTTTTAGAAGACTCCAAGAAAAGTTGAAGCAGCAGGAAACGAATGCACTGCTGGCGAAAATCGAAGCGGAGAATGGAAAAATGAAAAAAAAAAATAATTTTGCGGATCAATTTTCAAGAAAATTTTGTTTTCTGTTTTCAGCAAAATTAAAAAAAAAATCGTTTAAGTTCCAAAAAAGTTATGATCAAAAAGGCTTAAAAAACTTGTTTTTCTGAGTTCCTCTAAGAATAAATCAATCCACGCCATAAAAAATACAAAAATTTTTTAAAAACTTCAAGAAAAACACTAAAAAAATTTAAAGCTTTTTGTTTAAACTTACATAGATGTTACCATAAACTAAATTTGTGAATTTCCAGAAAAGAAAAAAACTGAAAATTTTTTTCATAATAATTACTAAGTAACTAAATATTTTAGAAATTTTTGAGAATTTATATGTATTTTTTGCGGCGATATTTCGGCCGGCGACTTTTTTCCTGCGACTTTTTGTCCTACTCCCTCCAATTTCTGGTTCTCAGGGGTTCGTAATCAGGGCTGGACGAAATTTCGTGTCGTTTTCGTTTTGTCCTACATTTTCGGCACTTTTTGAGTTTCGTGTTTCGTTTTCGTCCGCTAAAGTTTTTTCGTTTCGTTTTCGGTTTTCAAAATTTTGTTTTTCGTTTCATGTTTCGTTTTCGTTTTCGTCAGAGCAATATTTTACGAAAAAGACGAAAATATTTACACCCTTAAGAATGACTTTTTGGTAAGAAATAATAAGTTTTATTATTTAAGTATTTTAGTTTAGTGGTAAAAACAGCAGGATTATGTTGTGCTGTGCATTAATGTTCGATCCCGCATGCCCGCATTTTATTTTACCCATTTTTTAATCATGTTTTTACCGATTTTAATTAGAAAATCTGCTATGAAATAGCACTCAAATTTTCAAAAATTTTCCCGGCGTCGCCTATCGGCGCCGCCGGACCCACTTCCCATTCATCAACTTGTAAAAAAAATACACTGCAAAAAAACGTTTGAAAATCTTTTTTTTTCAGCAGTTGCTAATTTCTTCCCCAAAAATTGTTAAAATCCATAATAGGTTGTGAAAAACATAACATTTTAATACCTTTTTTATCGAAAAAATTATATATTAACTGATTCGAACGAAATGGATGTCAATATTCATTTTCCGATTAATACAAAAAATGAAATTTTATTGAAGAATAAAAAAACATAAAAATGATTAAAAAGAGCAAATTGATCAACAACATTAGTGAATAATTAATTCTTCCTTCAGAGAGTTGCCAAATCAAATTTGAAATTGGGCCCAAAATTCGCATCAATTTTGTTACCAGCGTTGCGCAAAGAAACGAATGGATAAAGAGAACCATCCGCAAAAGATGGATCAACCAAAAAATCAGAGTTATCTGTGAAAAAGTTAAGGGATTTTTGATTATTTTAAACATAAAAAACAATTAGCATAAAATAGGCAATTAATTAGCTTATAAAAGAAAATAATTTATTTAGTAAATATTTAATTTGCCAACCCAAACGAAGTCCATTTTTGGTGAAAATCATCTGCCGACTGGCGAAATGAACGCAAATTCCTACGGTATCACCAACACCGTAGGAATAATCGGCATTTACTCCCTCTATTTCTTCGTTAATCCAAATATAACCATCATTGTCAAAGGCATAAGTGCCCTTTTCACAATGAATTGATCCATCCAATTTTGTCTGCTGTTTAACAGCGAATCCGAAGATGATGCCACAACTGAATAAAGAAGAAATAAATAATAAAATATTTCACTTTTAATACCAAATTCACTTACTCGTTTTTTCTTTTTCCATGACTGAAATTTCGTAGTAAAAAAGTCAGACAAATGCTTGTTCAGCACAATCGGATATTTAGCGAAGACGGAGCGCCAACCTTTTTAGGAGAAATTGAATTTGATGTAATTTTAAAAACAAATACCATAAGTTCCCTTATGATGGACAATGAGACTTTTGTTGCCAATGATTTCGATGTCCTTGTCACAAGCGAAGGAATCCCAACAATTTTCTGGAATTTTAAAAACACCTGAAAATAAATAATTAATATTTTTAATAATTTTTAGATAATAATTTATTTAAAAAATTAAAAATATATTTACCGTAAAATATTTTTATTTTATTTTTCTCTTCCATTCATTCACCTTTTTTCTGTTGGTCTGCTTCTCCATTTCACTGTTTATTTCCAAAATTTTCTTCTGATCATTTGCGATTGTAAGAAGCGCTAAATTTTATTTCCCAATTTTCTCATATTTTTTTATTTAAAAATTTTAATTTGTAGCCATTCCAATTAATACCTTATTAATTCGAAAAATGTCTTCAAATTTTATCAGTTCGCCAAATTGCTTTTTCCGTCCAACAGCTGAGCAGGGTAAGAGAAATAATTTTAAAAAAAGAATTACGAAAAAAGGAAAATTATTTTATCTTTTTTAAATAAAATAAAATAAAAATTTATTACCATTAGCAGCAGCAGCAGAAGAAGAAGTGGACAAATATGAAGTGTTCAGTTGGCACGGAGATTTGAGCGACCAATTGGCAGCACAATTTTTGGTCAGTGATCAGCAGCTGTTGAAGGTGGGACATTTCAGAACGGACAAATGAGCACAGATGGGGGGGGAGGACAAATGAGCACATTGGGGGGGAGGACAAATGAGCACAGATGGGGGGGGAGAGAGGCCGGACGGATCAGTCACGAACAAAGGGCCGACCAATTCCGAGAGCAATTAAGAGACATTTTTGCCAAAAATCATGCAATTAATGAGAGAATGCAAATTATCAATTATTTTATGGACTGAATAATATTTTTTTTTATTTAAGGAATGCCGAGAAAAACTTGCCAATTCTGAATTGAGAGAAACAAAATTGCTGTGCAAAAACGGGGAATTGAATGCAGAGAATGTAAGAAAAATTAATTATTTAAAAAAAATTTTAAAAATGACGAAATAACTGAGAGAGCGAACGCGCAGAAAACAGAAACTTTCAAATTTTGTAAGAAAATTCAGAAGGCGCTTAAAGCAGAGTTGGAGAAACAAAAGCTGATGTCGGAAAATAGTGAATTGAAGGCAAAAGTTGAGAAGATGGAGCAGGAAAAGCAGCAGCAATTGGACAAAAAATACGGTAGAGACAATTTAAAAATAATAATAATTTTTATTACCGTAATCGGACAGCAGTACTGTATGCTTCAATTATTTCAGTTTCTGTCGATGTGTTCAATTCATTGGTGGAGCGAATCAAACAATTGGAAAATCGGCAGAACAAAGAGGAGGGCAAAAAGGGTAAATAATAAATTTAAAATAAATAATAATTAACGGACCGAAATTTTACATACTTTAAAAAGGCGAAAAAATTTAACGGACTATAAACTTTTACAATTTTGATCAGTTACCAAATTTTAAATAGACATATTTAATTAGCTGATCAATGCCAATTATTTTGAATTTTCATTTTCTGTTTTTCAATTGGATAGACTTTTTTAGCAGAGGAAAAGCAGCAGAAGGAAAGTGTAGGTCAACAGAACAAAAACACCGAACAGAAATTGGATGGAAAATATGCCGTGGTGGACAAAAACAATGTTTTGGGTGGGCACAATTGGCAAATTATTTAAAATTAAAAATTGGTGTAATTAAAAAAAATGCATTTTTTGAGAGAGGGCAAAACCCTCGTATTATAAATATTTAGGTGTTAAAAAATTAATTTTGCTTTTTAAAATGTGTTTATTGCTCATTTAGTTGCTTTAGTGACGTCATCGGGCGACCATTCGCCGCCGGCGGTTGTCTCAGCGAAAGTTGCAAAGGTGGGAAGGAAACCTGAAACCTTAATTATTTCACAAATGCCATTTAATTTCAGGAAGTGCCTAATTCGAAACAACAAAATGGATGGGATGCCAAAGTTTGCCACAAAGACATCGAAATCATTGGGGAAAAGCAATTGACGATCAATTGCAAGGGCAACAGATTTGGTATTTAATTTAAAAATTAAAAAATGTAATTAATTAATTAATTAATTTCTTAATTAGGGTGGCGCTCTGTTTTTGCGAAATTTCCAATTACGATCTTTTGTCGTCCCGGAATTTTCTACTTCGAAATGAAAGTGATCAAATTGGAAAGGTGTTCATTTTGATCATTTCTTAGCGTTTATTTATAATTTTGAATTTATTTTAACAGTTTTGCTACGATTGGATTCGCCACGAAGGAAGTGCCATTGGACGGGTCAATTGGTCAAATTTTGAACAGTTACGGGTACCGAAGCGATGGCTCATTTGGCTGTAATGGCATCAATCGGCCGTGCAAATTGCCAATGTCATTATTTGGTTCGTCATTTTCCCCCGTGGAAAAGCTATCGCCGGACGTGGAATTGGCATACAAATCATTGGAGTTTTCCACTGGTGACGTGGTCGGATGTGGCATTTTCTTGGATACTCGACTGATCTTCTTGACGAAGAATGGCCAACGAATGGGTGGGCCAATTAAAATTAAAAAACAAATTAAAATTAATTAAAATTTAATTTTTAAGATTATTCCTCTTTTCTCATTCAAACTCCCGCCAATTCTTTCAATTCTCTGTTTCCGTGCGTTTCTTTGTGGGTGGGCGACAAAATCGAGGCGAACTTTGGGCCAAATTTCAAATTCAATTTGGCCACTCTCTGAAGAAAGCAAAAAGAATGGAAGAAGGAGAAATTCATCTAATTGGCTGTCATTTTTACTTTATTTATGTTTATTTTTTAAATTCTTTTTTTTTCAATTTTGATTTTGGCTTTATAATACTAATTACTATTTTATTTGCTATCAATTTCATTTATTAAAACGTTAATTTTGTGAATCAGTTTCAAGTTTTTTCGAAAAAATTCTTATGAATCTTAAAATTAGGGTTGGTCGGGACCGGGAATTTTGACAAAAACCGGGACCGGGAATTTTTGGGTTGAAAAACCGGGACTTTTTGGCTGGGAAACGCGGGAAAAAACCCGGGGATTTCCCGGTCCCGGTCAAAACCGGGACTGGGTACTCAGTTGTTCCCGTTTTTTCAGTACCAGTCCCGGTCCCGACCAACTCTATTAAAAATTGATACGAGAAACTTCACAAAATAATTTAATTTCTCTTAAATAAGGATGACATTTCTTGACTCTTGGTTTTAAACTAGGGTTTCTCCCCGACTCCGAGCCCCCCCCCCGTACCAAAGGAATTTTTACAAATATTTGTTCTATTCTCAGATTAATTAAATCCAATTTTTCAATTGCATTTTAAATAAAATTCCGAATTGGGGCATTCTTTTTTAGGTTACCATTTTGCCTTAATTTATGTTAATTGACCCCGATAAATATGTTAATATAAGCAACTGCAGAATCAGCAGATGTTCATTTATTACTTCTTCAATTTGTTTAATAATTTATCATTTATTAAAATTTACATCGTTTTTATTGTGAACTTTCATTTTAGGAACTTAATGAAAAGTTTGTTAAAATGGAATTGGTATTGAAAATCACCAAACTGGAGCTTAAAAATGTCAGTGTTATTTAAAGTGTCATTTTTTTGAAAATTAAATGGGAATTGCTAATTAATTTTGAAAAAAAATAAATTTTTTAATTATTAAATAATTTTTAGAAGACTCCAAGAAAAGTTGAAGCAGCAGGAAACGAATGCACTGCTGGCGAAAATCGAAGCGGAGAATGGAAAAATGAAAAAAAATAATAATTTTGCGGATCAATTTTCAAGAAAATTTTGTTTTCTGTTTTCAGCAAAATTAAAAAAAAAATCGTTTAAGTTCCAAAAAAGTTATGATCAAAAAGGCTTAAAAAACTTGTTTTTCTGAGTTCCTCTAAGAATAAATCAATCCACGCCATAAAAAATACAAAAATTTTTTAAAAACTTCAAGAAAAACACTAAAAAAATTTAAAGCTTTTTGTTTAAACTTACATAGATGTTACCATAAACTAAATTTGTGAATTTCCAGAAAAGAAAAAAACTGAAAATTTTTTTCATAATAATTACTAAGTAACTAAATATTTTAGAAATTTTTGAAATTTTTGAGAATTTATATGTATTTTTTGCGGCGATATTTCGGCCGGCGACTTTTTTCCTGCGACTTTTTGTCCTACTCCCTCCAAATTCTGGTTCTCAGGGGTTCGTAATCAGGGCTGGACGAAATTTCGTGTCGTTTTCGTTTTGTCCTACATTTTCGGCACTTTTTGAGTTTCGTGTTTCGTTTTCGTCCGCTAAAGTTTTTTCGTTTCGTTTTCGGTTTTCAAAATTTTGTTTTTCGTTTCATGTTTCGTTTTCGTTTTCGTCAGAGCAATATTTTACGAAAAAGACGAAAATATTTACACCCTTAAGAATGACTTTTTGGTAAGAAATAATAAGTTTTATTATTTAAGTATTTTAGTTTAGTGGTAAAAACAGCAGGTTTGTTTTGTGCTGTGCATTAATGTTCGATCCCGCGTGACCGCACTTTATTTTACCGAGTTTTTAATCATGTTTTTACCGATTTTAATAGAAAATCTGCTATGAAATAGCACTCAAATTTTCAAAAATTTTCCCGGCGTCGCCTATCGGCGCCGCCGGACCCACTTCCCATTCATCAACTTGTAAAAAAATACACTGCAAAAAAACGTTTGAAAATCTTTTTTTTTCAGCAGTTGCTAATTTCTTCCGCAAAAATTGTTAAAATCCATAATAGGTTGTGAAAAACATAACATTTTAATACCTTTTTTATCGAAAAAATTATATATTAACTGATTCGAACGAAATGGATGTCAATATTCATTTTCCGATTAATACAAAAAATGAAATTTTATTGAAGAATAAAAAACATAAAAATGATTAAAAAGAGCAAATTGATCAACAACATTAGTGAATAATTAATTCTTCCTTCAGAGAGTTGCCAAATCAAATTTGAAATTGGGCCCAAAATTCGCATCAATTTTGTCACCAGCGTTGCGCAAAGAAACGAATGGATAAAATGAACCATCCGCAAAAGATGGATCAACCAAAAAATCAGAGTTATCTGTGAAAAAGTTAAGGGATTTTTGATTATTTTAAACATAAAAAACAATTAGCATAAAATAGGCAATTAATTAGCTTATAGTAACTATTTAATTTGCCAACCCAAACGAAGTCCATTTTTGGTGAAAATCATCTGCCGACTGGCGAAATGAACGCAAATTCCTACGGTATCACCAACACCGTAGGAATAATCGGCATTTACTCCCTCTATTTCTTCGTTAATCCAAATATAACCATCACTGTCAAAGGCATAAGTGCCCTTTTCACAATGAATTGATCCATCCAATTTTGTCTGCTGTTTAACAGCGAATCCGAAGGTGATGGACCAACTGAATAAAGAAGAAATAAATAATAAACTATTTCACTTTTAATACCAAATTCGCTTACTTGCTTTTTTCTTTTTTCTGAACTGAAATTTCGTAGTAAAAAAAGTCAGACAAATGCTTGTTCAGCACAATCGGATATTTTGCGAAGACGGAGCGCCAACCTTTTTAGGAGAAATTGAATTTTGATGTAAATTTTAAAAACAAATACCATAAGTTCCCTTATGATGGACAATGAGACTTTTGTTGCCAATGATTTCGATGTCCTTGTCACAAGCGAAGGAATCCCAACAATTTTCTTGGAATTTTAAAAACACCTGAAAATAAATAATTCTATATTTTTTTAATAATTATTAGATAATAATTTATTTAAAAAATTAAAAATATAATTTACCGTAAAATATTTTTATTTTATTTTTCTCTTCCATTCATTCACCTTTTTCTGTGTCTGCTTCTCCATTTCACTGTTATTTTCCAAAATTTTCTTCTGATCATTTTGCGATTGTAAGAATGCTTAAAATAGAAAACAATTACATATTAATTATTTATTTAAATGAAAAAAACAACAATAAAATAAATTTAATGATTATTCCTATGGTTTTAGCACAAAATGACTGATAAATGCTAAATGTTCTCAATAATTAAAGGATTCGAAAAATGTTCAATTGCGCAGTTATCAAAGAAAAGCCCAAAAAAATTTCTTTTTTCGTTAATTGTCCTCGCCTTTTGTTTGCTGTTGTTGCTGCTTCTCCAATTCACCAATTCTCTCCAAAATTATATTGTTTTTCTTTTTTAAATTTTTGTAATTATGTGATACCTAGAGGCCGGATTTGAATGGATAAATGTTTAAAAAAATATATTTAAATTTACTTAAAAAAATGTACACCTCTGATTTTTTATTCCAATTAGGGTAAATTTAAAATTTAGTTTTTAAATTCCATTTAACAAAAATTTCTGATGATTCCGATTTGGGTTCGACTTACAATAGCCGCTGCCGCCACTGTAATTGTCTCCTTGTAATTGCCCAGTTGTGCCACTGTGTTGGCCACTGCTGCCACCAATGTCATCTTATAAATTTAAGAATTATGAGTTTTTACTTTTAAGTGAAGCAGCTATAAGTGATGAACATCAAAAGCTAATTTTTGAAAAAAATAATTTCCGACTTTTTAACAAAAATTTTGAAATCGGAATTCGGACGACCAAAATTTTTCGGGAGTTTTGTGGAACAGGGGGATTCGGCTGTGCCGATAAGCACTGACGGGAAAGTTTTTAAAATTTTAGTGAAATTATTAACAGAAATTGACAAATTGTTTTCTTTTTTCCAAATTTTTGTAATTGTATGATAGCTAGGGTGCCGCATTTGTAGAGATAAATGTGAAAAAGATTGAAATTAAAAAAAATTCCCTCCCTACTTATTACGAATTTAATTTTAATTTAAGAATATTTACATTGAAAATTAATAATAAATTAAAATTTTCATATTACCTTCATTGCCAAATCCCCCGTAAATGTTTTGAAGCCCTTCTCCATAATGTTGTTGGTCTTCATCATTTTGTTGGTCTTCCTCTACCTCTTCTTCTTCCTCTTCAATTCCAATTTGTTCTGCAGCTGAATCCAACAAATATTATCACCAACACAAAAGGAATCGTTAAAATCTTCAAATTTTAATTTTGAACCAAACAAACTATTTAAATTTCAGGAAAATCTTCAGAAAAATATTTTGGCGCGCTTTTTTCAAAAAAATTTTGTGGTTCAGAGGGACCCGGCTGTGCCGATAAGCGCCGCCGGGAAATTTTTAAAATTTCAGTGCAATTATTAACAGAAATTGACAAAAAATGCTTTAAAAAAAAACAAAAATTTCTGACGTTTTTATCAAAATTTCTGAAATCGTAATTATGGCGTCTAAAATTTTTTGAAAGTCGGAATTCCGTGCCATCCCAGATAGATTTTTCCATATTTTGTGAATCGCTTATTTGTTAGTATCTAAATGGGATTTGTTACCGTTATTTTCTTGCTGGCCAATGATATCATAAATTGCACTGCTTATGAATTTTCCAAGGCTGCCGCCATCTTCAAAAGAAATGTTTTTCTTTAAAAAATTGAAATTTTAATTTATTAGCCATTTCTTCCCTTTATTAATTGGAATTAATTTGTGAAAAATATCAATCATAAAATTAAGAAAATAATCCGCCGATGGCTGGTGAGATTCGAACCAGGGGTGGACGAAGCTCGGCTTAGCACTCAAAGCCGAAGGAAGGCAAAGTACAATTTTTATTCGAAGTCCGAAGCTCGAAGCCCAAAAAACCCAAAGTTTATGAAGCCGAAATTTTTCAAATTTTATTTTTATAATTCCAAAAATTTTTTCATAACAAAATTTCGGTTAAATATCAAATTTAATCAATTGACAGAACGGCTAAATATCAACTAACCACTTTTAATAAAAGTTTTTGATCAAAATGTTGTTAGAAATTTGAAAATTTTATAAATTCTTAAAGCATTCAAGGTTTTTGACTCAATTTGAAAATAAAATAAAACTTTTGGGTACCGGCGGTGTCGGTAGGCGCCCCCGGGGAAATTTTTTGAAATTTCAACCCTTTTCTTTTCACCAAAAATGCCAATTTTGTGTCTTTTTAGGCCAAAAATTAAATTGACCACTCTATGTGAACGAACAAGTGCACTAATTAATAAATATATATTAAATATAAATTTACGAAAAGCCAATCATTTTCGAAGCGGAAGTTTCGCCCACCCCTGATTCGAACCCGAATTAATTAATAATATATATTAATAAATTATATATTCTTATCCCATTTAAGTATTAAAAAAGAATTATTTATGTAAATTAAATTTACCATTGCTTGGCTTATGAGAGTGTTTTTGGAAAAAGTCAATTGTTTTATTGTTCTTGTCCATTTGAAGGGATCCGTTGCATCCATGTTGTCTCTTCTTTGTACACCGCCAAAAACAAATGTTGGGGTTTGCTAGTTGTTTTGAGATGTAGTATTCGTTGCCATTAACCCTTAAATTTTCGCCGCCCTCCCTATTAGTAATAAATTGAATTTGTATTTGTACTTTATTTTGTTGCATTTTCTAAATTTGAATAGACAACAGATAAATAATAGAAAAATTAATTTAAACGCGAATATTTCTAAGAATATGAAATTTGGGTGAAATTAACCTGGATTTCCTAGACAATATCCAAGAAAATCCAGGTCTAGGAAAAATTCAAATGATCACTTTAATGCAGGGCTGGTATTTGAAAAACTTCAAAAGCCTCATTTGCAAGAAAAAAGCCACATTTTACAAGAAAAAAGCCTCATTTTTACAAATTTATTCAAAACACACACATTAAAATGTTAAAGTATTATATTTTTGATTGTACATGACTAATTTGTGCAATTTTTTGCTAAAAATAAGCTTTTTGAAATTCTGACAAATGGGCACGAAAATCGAAATTAATTTTTTTGCGGCGCTTTTTCCAAAAAACTTTTGGGGAACAAGGGGGGCCGGCGGTGCCGATAGGCGCCGCCGAGAACAATTTTGTAATTTTTAAAGCGATTTGTTAACAAAGTTGTCCACAAAAAAGACCAAATTTTGCGATTTTGAGCAAATTTTTAAGAAAATTCAGGATTTTTACGGTCCGGTGGTGCCGATAGGCGCCGCCAGGGAAAAAATTGAGAATTTTGACCATATTTTTTAGCATATTCTCATAAAAAAATTCTATATTAGCCTCAAAGCCTCATTTTGCAAATTTAGCCTCATTGACCTATCAAAAAACCACAAAATGAGGCTAAAGACTCAGATATACAGCCCTGCTTTAATGCCATAAAAAATCTAATGCCTAGGTCGTTTCGTAAATGCGCCAAGGGGTATAAAAACAAAAAATGTGACATATAAAAATTCATAAATTGTCTAAATTTTGACGACATTTTTCATCGGACCAACGAAGCGCCTAATGAATATTAAAATAAGATTATTGGAAAATTATTTCAACAATAATTATTACAGTATTCCAAAGTGCAATTTCGCCACTGATTTTCAATTGATCACTCCCAAAAATTATAGACAACAAATTTTGATCGATGAGAGGAGAGAAAGGAAGAGAGAGAGTTAAAAGGCGAGACAGTGTGAGAAAAGAGAGACAAAAGAGTTGAAACGATAGAAAAAAGAAATCGGTCACAGTCACAATAAAAAATGCAACAAACGAAATGGAAAATATTGATCATAGTCACCAAACTCAAAATTGCTTAAAAACGGTCAGAATCGATCTAAAAAGGTTCGAAATGGGTTGGAAAAACAGAATTAGGGGCGCGCTTGCCCTTTTTCTTGCTGAAAAAGTGCCGGAATTGGAGTGCCAACCTCAGCTGGGACTCAATTGACCGCACTATAAAAACACTCAAAAGACATCAGAAATAACTTTTCTAGGGTAAATTGTGGGTGGCGCTGAATACGATGACCTTTTTTTGCAAAATTCCGAACCCCGAACCCTAATTATGAAGTCGGACCGACTATGCCGGAATATCCCTTTTCACGCTTAGGGAACAAGCATTGACATTTGAATTTGGCTAATGGAATATGACTCTTGATCAGTTTATGTAAAAAGGTTCGAAATGGGCCGGAAAAATAGAATTGGGGGCGCGCTTGCCCTTTTTCAGGCTAATGTCATATTCGTGATCAGCGCCGCCAGAAAATACCCTAGAAAAATTATTTAAAATGTCTTTTGTGTGTTTTTGTAGTGCGGTCACTTGAGTCCCAGCTGAGTTTGGCAACTCCAATTCCGGCACTTTTTCAGCCTGAAAAAGGGCAAGCGCGCCCCCAATTCTATTTTCCGGCCCATTTCAAACCTTTTTACATCGATTCTGACCGTTTTTAAGCAATTTTGAGTTTGGTGACTATGATCAATATTTTCCAGTATTTTAAATACTTTTATCGATGCAAATAAAAAAGGTTGATAAATATGTAAATTATTTTTTCATTTGTTTCTTTTCACAGATTTGTCGTGGAGGGGGAGGGGACGGGCAATCGTTTATTTTAAAATACAATAAGAAAGTGTGGGAATGGAATTGGGGCAAAGGAGGGGGAGGGGAGAAAAGGGAGAAGAGGGAAGGGGAAGAGAATGGCAATGCGATGAGATAAAAGATAGAAGAAGAAGGCCAATGGATCGATGCCGATTCGCTTCATTTTGCATTTATTTTGTGTCTTTTCTTCGACTTTTGCTGTGCCCTGTGGGCACTTCCCCCCCCCCCCCCCCCCCCTCCCTTCCATCGTTCGTCCGTCCTACAATTAGGTGTAAACGAGTGCTCTCCGTTTTATTAAAAATAATGTCTCATAAAAAATAAAATCTGTGTAATTTAAAACTCCTCTCTCTCCCTCTCATCATTCTCTATCTCTCTATAGTGTGGGAATGGAGTCGGGGCAAAGGAGGGCGAGGGGAGAGAAGAGAGGAGGGGAAGAGGGGAGAGAAAAGGGGAGAGAAGGAAGGGAAGAGGGGAGAGAAAAGGGGAGAGAAAAGGGGAGAGAAGGAGGGGAAGAGGGGAGGGGAAGAAGGGAGAGAAAAGGGGAGAGAAGGAGGGGAAGAGGGGAGAGAAAAGGGGAAAGAAGGGGGGAGAGAAAAGGGGAAAGAAGAGGGGAGAGAAGAGAGGAGGGGAAGAAGGGAGAGAAAAGGGGAGAGAAAAGGGGAGAGAAGGAGGGGAAGAGGGGAGGGGAAGAAGGGAGAGAAAAGGGGAAAGAAGGGGGGAGAGAAAAGGGGAGAGAAGGAGGGGAAGAGGGGAAGAAGGGAGAGAAAAGGGGAGAGAAGGAGAGGAAGAGGGAAGAGAAGAGGGGAGAGAGAAGGAGGGGAAAAGGGGAGGGGAAGAAGGGAGAGAAAAGGGGAGAGAAGAGAGGAGGGGAAGAGGAGAGAGAAGAGGGGAGAGAAAAGGGGAGAGAAGGAGGGGAAGAGGGGAGGGGAAGAAGGGAGAGAAAAGGGGAGAGAAGGAGGGGAAGAGGGGAGAGAAAAGGGGAGAGAAGGAGGGGAAGAGGGGAAGAAGGGAGAGAAAAGGGGAAAGAAGCGAAACAAGGGCGCAGAAAAAAAAAGGCATATGCCTCAAGCGGTCTCTAATTATTACTTTTTTAATTATTTATTTTTGAGCAAAATGTTGACCTAAAAAGAAAGGATCTAAAGTCAACTGTTTATTAGTCTATGAGAAAAGCATAAATTTTTGTTAAAACTATGCATTTAAAAACAAAAAAATATACAAATATTTAATAGACATTTACATATTTTCTTATTTATGGTAAATTAAAATAAAATTAACATTTTTCATAATCGTAATTAAAAAGAAAAAAACAATAATTAGCGTTATAAAACAAAAACCCAAATTAAAAATGAAATTATAAATAAACAAAGAGCAAAAACCAATAATTAATTAATTAATTTGAAATTATCGCCTTCTTCCATGCTTCTGCTCTCTTCAAAGAGTGGCCAAATTGAAGTTGATTTTAACAAAAGTTATAACGATTTTTTTCAATTGACCAGGGCTGCCAAAAAATATGCACAAAAAACTTGAAAATTAGGGGTGCAAATTAAATTAAAAAAAAAAAAAAAAATTAATTTCTCATAAATTTTATAAGTTGTTTTTCAATTGCATATCAAAAATATCTCAATTTTCGGCAGTGAAGCTCACTGTTGACCCACTCGCGCATCCATTTAAATTTGGACTTAATTTTAGGCGTAATTAAAATTTTTTCCTAAGTGATATTCAAATCAGAAAATATTTGACGAAAAATGGCAAAAATGCAGAAAAGCTAAAAATATGTACAAATGCATAAATATGCGAAAAACCCTAATATGCAAATAAAAGTCTCAATTTTTATATGTTTTTCATACTATTTAGAGCATGGATAAGCCAGGAAAAAATGTGTATTTACATATATTGGCAGCCCTGTTCATAACTTATTGGTAATCATTTTTTTGTCAGTTTTAGTCTCTGATCACTTTGGATCGTTTATTTGGGTGATCTGATCAATGGCTCGGTTGCTTATTTGTGCATATATTTTGAATTTAGTACAAAAATTCCATTCTAAAAAATGGTAATGTTTAGCCCGAAATTTTAAAAAATTGCTTATTTTTAGTAACCGAATCGCATATTTTCAAAAATCTTCCAGGTAGTAGCTGTTGGCCACGTGTCCAAAATCCTTAATTTTCAAATAAATTAGCCAAAAACCCACAGAATATGCTATTTTAGCGAAAATCTGTTAAGAAATTAGTACAAAATCCTCAAATTTCCCAGACGGCACGTTACAATGTTTTGCTTCTTTAAAAAAGCTTCAAAAATGGCCCATTTTCGGACTAATTTTAAATTGTTGCACCTAAACTTTAAGGTCCATCACATAAACTAATTCCCTTGCACAATAATTAAATTGTTTGTAATAGTAAAATTTCGGGTTTTGAAATTTTGATATCCAACTTTCGCGCTGGGACGTTTCGTAAAATCCGCCATTTTTGCAATTTTTTCGACATAACATTGTATAACTTTGCTTAAAATCAAACAAATTTTGCATTCTTGGTAGCATTCGATAGCCAAGCTTCTTCTCTATCGCCTGCCAAATTAAGAACAAAATTATCAAATTTAAACTAAGTTATGGCAAAAATAGTACTTATTTTCATACAACTTTAGAAAAAGTTGACCAATTTTTTTTTAATTTGGCAGGCTAATAGAGAAAAAACTGGGCTATCGAATGGTACCAAGAATGTAAAAGTAGTTGATTTTAAGCAAAGTTATACCATGTTTTGTCGAAAAATTGCAAAAATGGCGGATTTTATGAAACGACCTAGCACCTCCAACTTGATGACGGCTTAATGATTTTACATATTTTAAATCCTTTTACTTTATACTAAATTCCCCTTGTTGCTGGACATCGTTTTACTATGAAAACATTTTCAAAATTGGTCCCCAAAATTTAATTTATTTTTTCTTGGTAAAAATTTTTGGATTAAAAATTATTCTTATTTGAAAAAACTTTAAAAAATTGAAATATAACACATAATTAAGTTTTTTGAAGTAGTTTTTATGTCCTTTTCTACCTAAAAAGATTTCACATACAATTTTATTCCCCTCTTTTATGCCTATTTTGCGATTTTTTGTGCTTAAAACTTAAGCCCTACTGTATAATATAAAATTTTTTAATTAATTATCCATTCCGGCACAAACTTTTTTTATTATTTCTCAAAACAAAAACATTTTCAATATAAATCAAAATAAAAAACAAACAATAAAATCAATTTATGAAATAAAAAATATTTCAATATGATATTTCAAATGTGAATTATCATTATTAATCTTCAAGAAGGTTCCCGGTGATTGCGTCAGTGAAAATTAATTCTGAAAAAAGCGAACACCTAACCAAAAATTATAAAAAATTCAAAAAGCCGAAAGATGAAACCGGCTCGAAAATACCCTGGCGGATTGCAATTTGCAAAATCCGTTACATGTATTCTCAAATTGTTGTCCTGCCGAATCCATTTTTAAACATAGCCTTCATACGTGATCGGCTGACGCAACAAAATCCGGTGTAGACAGAAAACTGACAAAGACTATCAAGAAACTCAAAATGCTTAGTAAGAAACAGAGGTGGAACGCGAACAGAAAACACTACGGTCGCGCTCCAACACTGTTAAGAAACTTGAAAGCGAAATTTCGAATTTAATACAGAATGTTAATGGCTGATGACCATCTAGAACAGGGTTACCTTTGAAAATTTCCCGAAATAAGAACATCGCTGGTCAAAAATAAGATTTTAGGGTCAAAAATTAGGAAGCAAAATTTGAGTTTAGTGCAGAATGAAGTGGCTGGCGATTATCTAGAAATGAACACACAGGAGAGATAAAGCAAAGACGAGGCACGAATAAAATTAATTTATAAATACTATGTAAGTGACCGGCAAAAATATAGGTTGACAATCGAGAAAATAATTTTATTTTGAATTTACATATTTATTTAGTAATATTTCATCGAATTTATGAATTTTTTGAATTTTTTTTCGTAAAAAAATACTTATCACTGACGAAATCACTTCTGACGAAATCACATGTTACCTTCAAGAACATCCAACCGTGGTGCGACATTTGAGGACCCGACATTTGAGGACCCGACTTTTGAGGACCCGACATTTGAGGATATACACTTTTTCAAAAAAAAAACGAATAAAAATTTTATTTATATCATTATAAAAAAGAGAAAAAGCCTTTCCCGAGGGCCAGGGAAGCAAATTATAAATTGTACCAAATGCTGGTAAACCCTTATCAATCTTTGATTATTTTGGAAAGTTTCATAATTCAAAAACAATTTAAGATTAACTACTCAATTAAATAGTACTTGTGTTTTGGTAATTCATGAAGATCCCCTTTTTTATATTAACATGTGGAATCATTGTTAGGACCACAAGTCAAAACAAGAATGAATTTATAATACTTTTTAATATCAGAGTATCAGAGTCATTAATTATTGTTCTGAAGAAAGGAGAGCGGATTGAATGAGTTGAACCAACTCAGGGGATAGTATTCGAGAAAGGAAAAAAACATACAGAGACAAGATTTGTTTTTAGAACAGAGCTCGGAATTTTAAATCATATTTTTCTATGCGTTATTATGGAGAGAAGCCCAAAATATTCAGATTAGAATAATTTCATGAAAATTAAAATTTTATTACATTTTTATTTTTTCAAAAATTTTCGATTCATGAAGACTTCCAGTTTCCAGTAGGGTTTGATTTCGCTTTCACCTTTTTGGAGTGAAAGATTTTCACATCACTAATGAATGACATTTTTTTGTGGGGAAAGGAAAAAAAATTCAGATATCTTTTAATACATTTTAATTTACAAACTTTTTGTGTTAAATGCGATCAAAAATGATCAGAGATTGACAGGGGAGCTTCCCAGCTGGTATAATTTATATCGTGTTCAATTGCTGTTATTATGAGCAAATTGAATATTAGGATGACTTGTAAATCATTAAGAAAGAAAAAGGCTGTTAATCTCCAAAATTAAATTTAAAATCATTATTTGCGCTGTCAAATATTTAAATTATTCGGTTGTCCTTAATGCTTTTTGATACATTGCACCCGTTGGCCCTTGGGAAAGGCTTTTTCTCTTTTTTATAATGATTTAATTTCATTTATTTTTTTTGAAATTTGTATATCCTCAAATGTCGGGTCCTCAAAAGTCGGGTCCTCAAATGTCGGGAATATCCGCAAATGTCGGGTCCTCAAATGTCAAATCCTCAAATGTCGGGTCCTCAAAAGTCGGGTCCTCAAATGTCAAATGTCGGGTAGCCCATCCAACATGTGTTATTTGTTCGGCAGATCTGGAGCTAAAATGAGAATTTTATTTAAATAAAAATTTATGAAAAATATTTTTGTGCACTACCGTATTTAGGTTTTTCAAATTTAAGTTTAGGGTTGAATTTGAGAAAAATAAATCCAAAAACTCATGGAAAGACTCTTACGAATTTTCATATTTTTTGCATTAGCACAAATTTTTGATCAAGTCTTCAAAAAAACTGACTGCAATGACAAATTTACTGTTGATTTTTTCATTTATGATTGAATGACACAATTCACACGACAAATGCCATTTGGAATTTGTTAAAATTTGAATTTTTTTTTAAATTTTAATTTTTATAATTTCCCGGTTGGTCCCCGGTCCAGGACAAAAACCGAGGTCCCAGTACCGGCCTCTCAGCCCGGTTTTGGCAAAATTTCGCGGCCCCGTACAACTCTAAAATAAATGCATAAAAATATAATGGATAAATTTTCAAAAAAAAATCCAACAAATTTTAGGCAAAAAGAGATTTGATTGATATGAATTGCCAAATTGTCTAGGATTTATTCTCCGTCTGCTTCTTTCACGCTGAAATCAATGGCCAATGTCACTCGGTCCTCCTTTTGATTGTAAAAACCATTGCGCGGGTCCACCAAATACTTAATTGCCCATAATTGGGTCAATTAAAAGGGCAAGTTTAATGGTTTACTCACGGCCAATGAAAATAAATCTTCGAATCCCCAGTCAACATTTTCATTGTTCATAACATGCGTATCAAATGCTTTGCAGAAATCCACCACATCGCACTTTTGTGAAACAATTCGAATTGTTGCCGAACATTTGCAGCTCCACTTTTCTGCCCAAATGCAAGTTAAGGTAATACAGTGGTGGAAAAAAGTCTTGACTCAAGATGATAAAATTTGTAAAATTTTAAATTCGACTGGAATTTTAGCTGATTATTTTTTGTTTATGTATATTTATTTACCCCAATATATCTAAAACTTTCCCAATTTCAAGCCATTTTTGACTTTCCTGATCACCATGAAGGAGCGATCTGGTCAAGTTGGTGTAATAGACTTTTTTTTGATCAGTATCAAAAGTTATATAAATAGTAATTTTTTCAGATTTTTGGGTAAACTATTAAATAGTTTTTAAAGTTTGAGTCAAGACTTTTCTGCCCCTTTTTTGAGCAAGGTCTGATCAGGAGACTTATTCACGAGAATGATAAAGCGTATTTAAATGATTTTGTGGTGTATTAAAGGCCCATATATTGGGGTAAATAAATATACATAAACAAAAAATAATCAGCTAAAATTCCAGTCGAAAGTTAAAATTCTACAAATTTTATCATCTTGAGCCAAGACTTTTTTCCACCACTGTATTACCGGTGGTACTCTAACACGGATTCAATTTGTTTATTCATAAAAAATAAAAAAGTCATCAGAAGGGCGAAAACCACTCACTTACTCTGCGACTGTTCAGATATGTGTCGTAGAGTAAGTGCAAATATATGGATGATCACAGGAATTAAAATACAAAAATATGTGAAAATAAATAAAATAAATTGAGGTCAAGGTCAAATGAGGTCGAAACATAAAAATACCAAATCACTTAGGAATTTGTTATAATTCTAGCTTTTCCAGTCTTACATTTACCCTAGTGAACTTTTAAGTTTTGTTTTAAATTGATTTAAAGAATTTGTTTTAATTAGTTCTTTATCGAGTTGATTCCACACTATAAATAGGCGGGAGATCCAGCGCAAAACATAAAATGTTCATTCATTCATTTACATGCGAAGCTGAGCAGGGTAAGAGAAATAATTAAAAAATAATTACGAAAAAAGGAAAATTATTTTATCTTTTTTATATAAAATAAAATAAAAATTTATCAACATTAGCAGCAGCAGCAGAAGAAGTGGACAAATATGAAGTGTTCAGTTGGCACGCAGATTTGAGCGACCAATTGGCAGCACAATTTTTGGTCAGTGATCAGCTACTGTTGAAGGTGGGACATTTTAGAACGGACAAATGAGCACAGAGAGGGGAGCACAAATGAGCACAGTGGGGGGGGAGGACAAATGAGCACAGGTGGGGGGGGCAAATGAGCGCAGTGGGGGGAGGACAAATGAGACAGATGGGGGGGGGGGAGGACAAATGAGATAGATGGGGGGGGGGGAGGACAAATGAGCGCAGTGGGGGGAGGACAAATGAGCACAGATGGTGGGGGGAGAGAGAGGCCGGACGGATCAGTCACGGACAAAGGGCCGACCAATTCCGAGAGCAATTAAGAGACATTTTGCCAAAAATCATGCAATTAATGAGAAAATGCAAATAAATATTTTTTAAATTTAAGGAATGCCGAGAAAAACTTGCCAATTCTGAATTGAGAGAAACAAAATTGCTGTGCAAAAACGGGGAATTGAATGCAGAGAATGTAAGCAAAATTAATTATTTAAAAAAAAAATTAAAAAAAATGACGAAATAACTGAGAGAGAGAACGCGCAGAAACAGAAATTTTCAAATTTTGTAAGAAAATTCAGAAAGCGCTTAAAGCAGAGTTGGAGAAACAAAAGCTGATGTCGGAAAACAATGAATTGAAGACGAAAGTTGAGAAGATGGAGCAGGAAAAGCAGCAGCAATTGGACAAAAAATACGGTAGAGACAATTTTTTAAAAAATAATAATTTTTATTACCGTACTCGGACAGTACTGTATGCTTTAAAATTATTTCAGTTTCTGTCGATGTGTTCAATTCATTGGTGGGGCGAATCAAACAATTGGAAAATCGGCAGAACAAAGAGGAGGGCAAAAAGGGTAAATAATAAATTTAAAATAAATAATTAACGGACCGAAATTTTACATACTTTAAAAAGGCGAAAAATTTTTAACAGATTATAAGCTTTTATAATTTTGATCAATTACCAATTATTTTAAATGAACATATTTAATTAGCTGGTGCTAGTGCGTTTCCTAAAAAGTGCCACCCATGCGCGTTTCCTAAATGCACCACGGAACCCGTCAGTTGGGCGCCGGCACGTTTGGGCGCCAGCACATTTTCAGCTATAACTTTTTTCTTTGTCAACCAAACCAAACATTGTTTGTATCTTTCAAAACCCTAAGTGTCCTCTATTAGTCTGCAAAATTTTGAAAAATTTCGTTAAGGTTCAAAAAAGTTATGGTGAGAAGAATTCAAAAAACCGGATTTTCCAACCTTTTTGTTCATAAATTTGTTCAAAATTGATGATAATTTTTGAAATTTTGCTGGCTAATAGAGCATGTTAAGAGCTTCCGAATGATACCAAGAATGTTGAATTTGGTTGACAGAGAAAAAAGGTATAGTGCAAAAACATGCTGGCGCCCAAACGTGCCGGCGCCCAACTGACGTAGACCGATGCACCACTTTGTTCATTTTCTAAAAATCGTCACCATGCGCGTTTCCTAAAAGTGCCAGCGCGTTTTCAAATGTGCCATTTTAATAAAATACTTATAAATAATGCCAAAGAACTGACTGATAGCCTAGACAAACATTTCTTTTCACAAATAATATAAGCAATCGAATAGTTTGTATAATAATATTTATAATTATATTAAAATGACATATTTAGGAAACGCAATGGCACTTTTAGGAAACGCGCTTTCATTTTCTGTTTTTCAATTGGATAAACTTTTATAGCAGAGGAAAAGCAGCAGAATGAAAGTGTTGGTCAACAGAACAAAAACACCGAACAGAAATTGGATGGAAAATATGCCGTGGTGGACAAAAACAATGTTTGTGGTGGGCACAATTGGCAAATTATTTAAAATTAAAAATTGGCGTTATAAAAATTGCATTTTTTGAGAGGGGGCAAAACCCTCGTATTATAAAATATTTAGGTGTTAAAAAATTAATTTTGCTTTTTAAATGTATTTATTGCTAATTTAGTTGCTTTAGTGACGTCATCGGGCGACCATTCGCCGCCGGCGGTTGTCTCAGCGAAAGTTGCAAAGGTGGGAAGGAAACCTTAATTATTTCATAAATGCCATTTAATTTTAGGAAGTGCCTAATTCGAATCAACAAAATGGTTGGGATGCCAAAGTTTGCCACAAAGACAATTGTTGCGGCTCGGCCCACGAGCCGCAACGGGACGGTTCCTCAAATGTGCGCCTTCAATTTGCGCATCTTCAATTGTGCGTGCGCCCCAAATTTGCGCCTCTTCAATTTGCGTGTCCTCAATTGCGCCTCTTCAATTGTGAGCCTGTGCTTGTGCTTCTCAATGTGTGCGCATGTGCTTGCGCTTCTTCAAGGTGTGCGCCTGTGCTTCTCCAAATTTGCGGCCTTTGCGCTTCTCCAAATTTACGCATCCTCTATGCGCTTCTCCAAATTGTGTGAGATAGGCTCACTGCCTGGTTTGTGGGGCTCTGCACTGTGTCCCCTGACGAGTACGCATCTTTGCTATGCGCTTTCCAAATGCTCCTCTTTGAATGTCTCCTCAATTGGCGCTTCATCAATTGCGCATCTTCAGTTTTTCCGCTTGTTCAATTGGCTCGGCACACTGACGTTTGGAGGGTCGGCCCAATGCCACCCTTTGAGTTGCGGGTTCTCTGCCCCGAACGATTAGCGCGCCTCAGGTTACAAAAAACCTGAGGGGCTATAGGCGCGGAACACGAGGTACGGTACTGAGGGCGCGGAACACACCGGCACAAATACGAGGCGACTCGGGTTACGAAAAGCCCGAGTGGCCAAACGGGCGCGAGCGAATGGGAGCAGACGATTGGGAGGAAGCGCGGAATGGGATGAGGCGCGGCGGAACGGGAGGCGGCGCGGAATTTGGCGCCTCGGGTTACAAAAAACCCGAGGGGCCGGACGCGCAGGGCGCCACGGGTTACAAAAAACCCGTGGGGTCCTACTCCCCCTTCCCTACCAAATCTCCAAAAAACCCCACCAAAGTTTTGTCCCTGCCAGGGTCGCCACATGTTGCGGCTCGGCCCACGAGCCGCAACGGGACGGTTCGTCGTCCATGGTTCGGGGTGGGGGTAGGAGAGGAAGGAGAGGGGGAGGGGCTACCGAACACCCAATTGCTGGGTTTTTTCTCTTTATTCGGTGTACGATCGGAGCCACTGAAATGAACAATTTACGGGGCTTAAATACGATCGAAAATGGTGGGGCTACACACAATAACAAATTAATTAATAAGCAATGGGGTGATCATTCGGGTTTTTTCTTCCTTCTGTTCTTTGGACATCGTTGTTGCGGCCGGTTCTTCACATGCTTTCGTGGTTGAATCGGGCTCCTCTTTGCGTTCCATCGGGTGACATTTGCGCAGACGGGTGTTGCCGCCGGTTTCTCACCCCATTTTGCCCCTTTGCGTGCCCATTAATCAGCGCACTCATTCGCTGCACCTCCTTTTTGCTTTTGCGATTTGTTCATTTGTTTGCTTTTTGTCCCCCTTTGCGCCCGCTTCTCTTCTTTTGCTCATTTTTGCTGAAACTGTCCGACCATCGGACAGTCGCAGCTCGCTGAGCTGCGACATCGAAATCATTGGGGAAAAGCAATTGACGATCAATTGCAAAGGCAACAGATTTGGTATTTAATATAACAATTAAAAAATGTAATTAATTAATTAATTACTTTCTTAATTAGGATGGCGCTCTGTTTTTGCGAAATTTCCAATTACGAACTTTTGTCGTCCCGGAATTTTCTACTTCGAAATGAAAGTGATCAAATTGGAAAGGTGTTCATTTTGATGATTTCTTAGCGTTTTATTTATAATTTGAATTTATTTTAACAGTTTTGCTGCGATTGGATTCGCCACGAAGGAAGTGCCATTGGACGGGTCAATTGGTCAAATTTTGAACAGTTACGGGTACCGAAGCGATGGCTCATTTGGCTGTAATGGCATCAATCGGCCGTGCAAATTGCCAATGTCATTATTTGGTTCGTCATTTTCCCCCGTGGAAAAGCTATCGCCGGACGTGGAATTGGCATACAAATCATCGGAGTTTTCCACTGGTGACGTGGTCGGATGTGGCATTTTCTTGGATACTCGACTGATCTTCTTGACGAAGAATGGCCAACGAATGGGTGGGCCAATTAAAATTAAAAAACAAATTAAAATTAATTAAAATTTAATTTTTAAGATTATTCCTCTTTTCTCATTCAAACTCCCGCCAATTCTCTCAATTCTCTGTTTCCGTGCGTTTCTTTGTGGGTGGGCGACAAAATCGAGGCGAACTTTGGGCCAAATTTCAAATTCAATTTGGCCACTCTCTGAAGAAAGCAAAAAGAATGGAAGAAGGAGAAATTCATCTAATTGGCTGTCATTTTTACTTTATTTATGTTTATTTTTTAAATTCTTTTTTTTTCAATTTTGATTTTGGCTTTATAATACTAATTACTATTTTATTTGCTATTAATTTCGTTTATTAAAACGTTGATTTTGTGAATCAGTTTCAAGTTTTTTCGAAAAAATTCTTATGAATCTTAAAAATTAGGGTTGGTCGGCACCGGGAATTTTGACAAAAACCGGGACCGGGACTTTTTGGCTGGGAAACGCGGGAAAAAACCCGGGGATTTCCCGGTCCCGGTCAAAACCGGGACTGGGTACTCAGTTGTTCCCGTTTTTTTCAGTACCAGTCCCGGTCCCGACCAACTCTATTAAAAATTGATACGAGAAACTTCACAAAATAATTTAATTTCTCTTAAATAAGGATGACATTTCTTGACTCTTGGTTTTAAACTAGGGTTTCTCCCCGACTCCGAGCCCCCCCCCCCAGGCCCGTACCAAAGGAATTTTTACAAATATTTGTTCTATTCTCAGATTAATTAAATCCAATTTTTCAATTGCATTTTAAATAAAATTCCGAATTGGGGCATTCTTTTTTAGGTTACCATTTTGCCTTAATTTATGTTAATTGACCCCGATAAATATGTTAATATAAGCAACTGCAGAATCAGCAGATGTTCATTTATTACTTCTTCAATTTGTTTAATAATTTATCATTTTATTTTATTACAAAATATTTCAATTTTTTGTCTAAAAAATTCTTAAAATACATAAAAATAAAAGCAATACTAAAATTTGGTAAACATTTCTCATCATCAAATCCAGTTTTAGAAGCTGATTCTAAAATGTCAATTTCAAGGAATTCAACAAATAGTGGCAAATTTTCATCTGATGATTATGGTAATAAGAAAAGGGAAACGGTAGAAAATTTAAATTTTTTCGGAAAAGGTACGGTACTTAATATTTATAATTTATTAAAAATTTACATCGTTTTTATTGTGAACTTTCATTTTAGGAACTTAATGAAAAATTTGTCAAAATGGAATTGGTATTGAAAATCACCAAACTGGAGCTTAAAATGTGAGTGTTATTTAAAGTGTCAATTTATGAAAATTAAATAGGAATTGCTAATTAATTTTGAAAAAAAAATAAATTTTTTAATTATTAATGATTTTAGAAGGGACTCCAAGAAAAGTTGAAGGCAGCAGGAAACGAATGCACTGCTGGCAAAAATCGAAGCGGAGAATGGGAAAATGAAAACAAAACAAAAAAAACTAATTTTGCGGATCAATTTTAGAGAAAAATTTCAATTCTTAGGGGTCTATTTTTCTTTTTATTGCATTTTTAGTTAAGGATTTTTCCGAAGATCCCGATGCAATTAGTGCCACTAAAAAGCCAAAATAACACATTGTTACAATTGTTGTCCAAATTTTCATCTTTCTTTTGCTGCTGAACCGCCGCAGTCTCCCCAATAATTTTGCCAACTGTTGTCCCATTCATTTTACTTTGCTTTGGCCAATGTCAGCTTTTCATTTGTCCATTCGTTCACCAATTCAAATGGCACAATTTGAAAATAAAATAGAGGTAGTCATCAGTAATGTTGTGACTGAGTCGTGTTGGGCGCCAGGGCTGGAGCGCGCACAGAAACAAACCGCGGCCGCGCATCGCGCATTCAAATTGCCGCGGCCGCGACCGCGCAAAAAAAAAAAACCGCGGCCGCGCATCGCGCATTCAAATTGCCGCGGCCGCGGACCGCGCATTTAAAAACAAATTTTCAAAAATTTCAATTTAACTATAAAATTTTCCCAAGTGAAAATTTTTTGAAAAAAAATTGAAAATTTGACTGCAATTTGTTACGAAAATTGCCTATATTAAAATATGTACCGGTTAAATTTTTTATTTTCGTTTGGGGGAGCCATTCGATGAATTTTTCCATTATATAGAAATTTTTTTTTAAATTTTCATGCGGGAATCTTGGATTTTCTGAGTCCCAAAATTCTGGATTTTTTTGAATAAATTAACAATCTATTAATTTTTTAAATCGCGTTTTTGTGGGCGGTTTTTCCAAAAAACTTTTTGGGAACATTGTGGGGGGGGGGCGGCGGCGGTGCCGATAGGCGCCGCCGGAAAATTTTGATATTTTCAGTGAGATTAGTTAACAGAATTTGTCAAAAAATGACCCAATATTTAGTTAATTTGTGATTTTAGGCTGTTTAAAAATTAAAGAAAAATAAAAGTTGGAATATTTTCTTTATTAATTAAATTTCAATTAAAATAATGTAAAGAAAATATGAAAAAACTTTCTGTTCCGTTGTGGAATTGAACCCAAGAGCAAACGCTGAAGGTCAGAAGGTTTAGCCACTAGCCCAAATATTTATTAGTAATAAATGCTTTAATGAAATAAATAATAATTTTTTTTTTCTCAAAAAATTTCTCATTCCTCACCAATTCCCTTCTCTTTTCTCACCAGACCCCCATTCTTACCAGTGCTTAAAAATGCGCGGCGCGCCGCGCACAAAAAAATCCCGCGGCCGCGCACCGCGCATTCAAATTTGCCGCGGCCGCGACCGCGCAAAAAAAAATGCCGCGAATCGCGGATCGCGGTCGCGCTCCAGCCCAATGGGCGCCCACGGTTGGGTGCCAGCAGGTTTTTCCAATATAGCTTTTTTATTTGTTATCCTAATCCAACAATCTTGGTATTATTCGAAAGCTATTAACATGCTCTATTAGCCTTACAAACGAAAATAATAAGTATTTACTTAATTAATCAAATCTTTTTTGGTAATTGCCTAAACGCTGCGATTTTATATATTTTTGCTTCGTTAGACTTTGTACTTTCGAATGATACCAAAAAGATAGGGTTTGTTCGAACATGAACAAAGTTATTGTATAAAAACCGAGTATTTTCAATTGATTGACTCATAAAAGTCGATTGGACTCATAAAGTGCACTAGAGCCCTTTTTTTGCGGCGGTTTTCCCAAAAACTTTCGAATGATACCAACAATGTTGGATTTGGATGACAAAGAAAAAAGTTGTAGAAAGTTGTAGTGGAAAAACATGCTGGGGCCCAACTGATGTAGACCGTGGCTTCAATTAAAAACACAGATGCAGGAACATTTAAAGCAAAATGTTACAAAAATTCCGAGTTTTTCTCAAATTCATCCGACATTTATACAACGACTCACAAAATAAATATATGTATAATCAGAGAAATATTTAGAACATATTACAGACAAATCGGATCAAATAGAAATGGTGAGCATAATCAAATACAATGCAATTAGTGATCAATTAATGTCTTCCGAATAAATCCATCCGCCGCTTTTGGCCATTGATTCGCTCTCTTTGTGCTGTCACATCTGTTGCTGATCGTTTTGCTGTCTGAAAATAGGAAAAAACATTTATTTTTGATGAAAAAAACCATAATTTGTTCTTTACCCATCGGTGCCCTCCGCCGCGTGTCGCCCATTGTCCGGCGCCGTCGTACGAAAAATGGCCACCAATTCGGCATTTCCGCTCTCTTCCGCGAAATCCTGTGCCCGTTTGCCTGAAATGGGGGAATAAAACGCTCGCTAGCACAACAATTTGGCCACTTCCGCTGCTGCTGACCTTCCATGTTCCGTTGGTTAATGTCCGCGCCGATGGCCACCAAATGCCGTGCCATTTCAATCTTCCCATTGATCACTGCCCACATCAAAGCACTGTGTCCGTCCAAGTCAACATGTTGAAGGTCGGCGCCATGTTCGACGAGGAAATCCACTGAAAATTAGGGAGATTAAATTTTTTGGCATTTTGCTAAAATTCTCTCCCACCGATGGCCAAATGTCCTTTACTGGCAGCGCAAATCACTGGAGTGTATCGCTCTTGGATGGTTTGTTGGTTGACATCTGCGGCCCACTCCTCCACCAGCAGACGGCACACCTCCAAACTGCCGCCAATGGCAGCGTCCTTAAGTGCGAAATGGAATCCTGAAATTAGGAGACAAAATTTGTGGCATGGTATTTTTGGGTACTGTAACAGTAATCCCCCACCTTCGAAATCCGTTAGCTCGACATTTGCACCGTGTGACAGCAACAAGCGCACAATGTCCACCTGAATTCAAATGGAAATGTTGGAAAACATTTCGCCAATGGAAATTTTTCCCTACATTTCCCTGGTAACACGCGTACATCAGTGCTGTTGCCCCATCACCATTCTGAAGATTGATGTTGGCACCATTCTCGATGAGAAATGTGACTGTGGGGAAAAAATGACGGGAAAATTATTCATTTTTTCAAATTTTCGTCTCTCTCTACCAATTTCCGTTTGCGATCTTTTGCAAGCGTGCATCAGCGGCGTTCTGGCAGAGTCCGTTCCCAAGTCAACGTTGGCACCACGCGCGACCAGAAGACGGCACAGCGGCAAATTGGCATGGCGGACAGCAAGGAAAAGAGGCGTCATACCTGCACAAATGGGGAAACAACATTATTTTCAGGGCAGGCAAAAATATAATTATTCTCCGGTATCCGTTTCGACCAATTCTGAGCCGAATCCAGGGACCCGAATTCGATGCATGGTAACAACGATTTCATCATGAACACCACCCACTCGTGTTTATGTTGTTCTCATGGCTAGCCACCGGCTCATTCGGATCAGCGCCCTTCTCCAACTGAAAATGCCATACAAAATTAGTCCCGACGAATAAAATTGTTCATTTCACTACCAAGAGATCAACAATTTCGGTGTGTTGTCGTAAGAAGGCACTCCAAAGAGCTGATCGTGATCGGGTGTTGTCGCGCTCCACTGGATCAACAGTCCACCGCAGCAAAATGTTCAGCTCGTCGGCGTCCAGCGAATCGATCAGCACACGAAGTTGTTGGATGTTGCCGTCGTTGATCAGGTCGAAGAAGCGGAGAGTGCGCGTCTCAAAGTTGTCCACAACAGCAGCATCAGCAGCAGCGGGATGTTCAGTATCTGCCTTAATTGTGGGTGAAAAATCAGTTATTGAAAAAGAATTCTGCTGAGTTGAAACTGTTTTAGGGGGGGGGGGGGGGTCATTATCACGGATCAGTGACCCCAAAAATCCCGGTGTAAAGATGACTTTCAGTTTTTGAAAAACGGATTTTCAGTTGATATCGTGCAAAACATTTTCCAGAATGGAAGGCGGTTCGTGATCACTACTGATCAGTGACCTTGAAAATCCCCAGTGGAAAGACGATTTTTTAAAAACTAAAATTCGAAAATATGAAGGGGAATTGAACTTTTTGTTCGGTGTTGAAATCACAAACAAAACATAAATGTTAAAAAGGTTTCATGGAAACAAAAAACTTTACCATGCGAATCAGCGCAGTTGAACAGTGACGACGAATATGCACAATTATAAATAATAGCGAAAATGGAAGACGAAGACGCAATGAAATGGAGGAAAATGAAAGTGCGCAACGCTTTTATATGCCCAGCACTAACAAATAAGGGTCAAAAGCAAAATGTTAGACAAAGTGACTCGAAACGCCAAAAGTGCGCAGTGATTGGGCATATAAAAGCATGAGACATTATCATTTTCCGCCATTTCATTGCGTCTTCGTCTTCCATTTCCACTATTATTTATAATTGCCATTGCATATTCCGTCGTCGCTGTTCAACTGCGCTTATTCGCATGGGGAATATTTTTCATGTAATTCATTTTTAACATCTTTTGTTTTATTTGTGATTGCAATGCCATGCTTTTAAAGTTCAATTCCCCCCCCCCCATTTTCGAGTTTTTTTAACAAGTCGTCGTTCCACCGGGTTTTCAAAGTTACACTATGTTCAGGAAGCCTACCCCCTAAAACAGTTTCAACTCAGCAGAATTCTTTTTCAATAACTGATTTTTCACCCACAATTAAGGCAGATGCTGAACCTCCCGCTGCTGCTGATGCTGATGCTGTGGACGACGACTTCGCGACGCGCACTCGCCACTTCTTCGACTTGATCAACGATGGCAACATCCAACAACTTCGTGTGCTGATCGATTCGCTGGACGCCGACGAACTGAACACTTTGCTGCGGTGGACGGTTGATCCGGTGGAGCGCGTCACCCGAACAGGATCAGCTCTTTGGAGCGCCTTCTTTCGACATCACTGGGGAATTGTCGAACTCTTGGTAGTGTGATCAGACAAATTTGTCCTTTCCCTTTTAATCGTCGACACTAATTTTGTATGGCATTTTCAGTTGGAGAAGGGCGCAGATCCGAATGAGCCGATCATTTTCGAAGCGCACGATCACAGAACGAGTGAGTGTTGTTGAGAATGTTTTACCATGAATTTTCAAGTGTCACTGTGTTCACGAATCCGGCACCATTTCGACCAATTCCGAACTCTTTTTCTACTCGAAAAACGAAATTTGGATTTTTTCTTCGAGTTCTTATTCCATCATTCGGAATTGGTCGAAATACGGATTCCTGCTTTTAATTTGTTTGGACATAATATTTTTGTTTTTCCCCATTTGTGCAGACTTGACGCCTCTTTACTCTGCTGTCCTCCATGCCAATTTGCCGCTGTGCCGTGTGCTGATCGCCCGTGGTGCCAACGTTGACTTGGGCACGGACTCTGCCGTAACACCGCTGATGATCGCTTGTGACAGATTGCAAACGGAAATTGGTAGAGAGAGACGAAAATTTGAAAAAAATGCGTAATTTTTTCCCCCACAGTCACATTTCTCGTCGAGAATGGTGCCAACATCAATCTGCAGACTGGTGACGGTGTAACAGCACTGATGTACGCGTGTTACAAGGGAAATGTAAGGGAAAATTTCCATTGGCGAAATGTTTTCCAACATTTCCATTTGAATTCAGGTGGACATTGTGCGCTTGTTGCTGTCACATGGTGCAAATGTCGAGCTAACGGACTTTACTGGTGGGTTTTACAGCAGTACTCAAAAATGCCACGAAATTGTCTCTAATTTTCAGGATACTTTCCGCTTATTGACGCAGCCATGGGCGGCAGTTTGGAGGTGTGCCGTCTGCTGGTGGACGAGTGGGCCGCAGATGTCAACCAACAAACCAATGAATATTTCGACTCATTGATGGGCGCCGCCAGCCGGGGACATTTGACCGTCGGTGGGAAGAAAATTGGCAAAATGCCAAAAAATCTAATCTCCCTAATTTTCAGTGAATTTCCTCATCGAACATGGCGCCGACCTTCAACACGCCGACGTGGAGGGATACAACGCTTTGATGTGGGCAGTGCTCAACGAGAGGACTGAAGTGGCGCGGCATTTGGTGGCCATCGGCGCGGACATTCACCATAGGGACACAAACGGTGAGAGCAGCAGCGGAAGTGGCCAATTATTGTTTTTTTTTTCATTTTGTTCTCCCATTTCAGGCAAAAGTGCGCGGGAAATGGCGGAAGAGAGCGGAAATGCCGAAATGGTGGACATTTTTCGTGCAACGGCGACGGACATTGGGCGGCACGCGGAGGGCACCGATGGGTAAAGAAAAATTTTATGGAATTTTGACCAAAAATAAATGTTTGTTTCCATTTTCAGACAGCAAAATGATCAGAAACAGATGTGACAGCACAGAGAAAGCGAATCAATGGCCAAAAGCGGCGGATGGATTTATTCGGAAGACATTAATTGATCACTAATTGTATTGTATTTGATTATGCTCATCATTCCCATTTGATCCGATTTGTCTGTAATATGTTCCAAATATCTCTATGATTGTACATATAATTTGTCGAATGAATTTGGAAAAGTTTCGGAATTTTTGTATTTCGATGGCAAAAGCGAATTGACAATTTGGAGATCAATCGCAATTTACTTATGAATGCTTTTATTGCTATAAAATCTCTGCTTTTTAATGGGAAAAATTGAAGAATACTAGTACCTCACCGAATTGGACAAATGATATATCATTCGACGCCTCTCGGTCTGTAAGTCACGAATCCGAAAGTATTTTTTGGCGGAAACCACTTTGGGCCGAGTTATGGGCCCGGGACTGAAGTGACCAAATGGCTGTGGGACTGAACCGTCCAAAGCCTTAAAACGCATAAAATGCAACAAAATAAATATCAATCGCTTCCTCTATGCATGTAAAGGATGAATCCGAAAGAATTTTTGACCCAAAAGGAAATTGACAAAAGTTATGGGTCCTCAAAAAATGACCCTGGTAAAAAATTGTAATGAATTGAAGTGTACAAATTAAAAGTGAATTGGTGAGTGTATTTTGGCCATAACACCGCACACTCGACTACGGCGGCCAGTAGGTGGGGCGAGACTACGGGCTACGGAAGAAGTCCGCGCGTGATCCGCAGGCGGTTGACTGATTGGCGGGGGCCCTTCGGGCCCCCGCAGTCAACCGCCTGTGGCGCTCGTCAGACGTCTTCCTCCGCCCTCCGTCTCGCCCCACTACTTGCTCCGTCTTCGCATGCTCGCTAAGGCGGGCGCTGCGCGCCCTCAGAAATGGATTCCTGGCAATTATATTGCATTTTTGTGAGTTTTAAGGCTTTGGACGGTTCAGTACCACAGCCATTTGGCCACTTCAGTCCCGGACCCATAACTCAGCCCAAAATGGTTTCCGCCAAAAAATTCTTTCAGATTCATGCATTACAGACCGAGAGGCGTCGAATGATATATCATTCGTCCAATTCGGTGAGGTACTAGTATTCTTCAATTTTACCTTTTAATGTACTCAATCCGAAGGCATTTAAAGCGAATTTTGATGGGCAACGGACGGTCCGGCAACGGAAATTGCACTGAATTGGCTTCGTTGCCAATGACATATAATTCTGGTGTCGCTGTTGTGACACTGCCATTGCGATAAATTTTGATTGGTCTCCAAATTGTCAATTCGCTTTGCCATCAAAATGCGTGTCCACTAGCGAATTGAAACGTGGCGAAAGCAATGCAATTTGAGGCCGAGTTGAGCAAGGTCAAAACAAGGCAAAATGTCCATCCAAACGTCGTTGCAAATCCAACTGAAATGGGAAAACAGTTTATTAAATAAATGATGAATTGTGACTTTTCAAAAACTCATTACCGTCGGTTCATTTTTGGCAGTAATTACATAGCAGAATTATTAATTGCGTTAGAAATGGTTTTTTTATAATGAGAGACAAAGCGGAAAACAAACATTTTTATAGTCATGAAAAGGTATTGATGAAGTTTGTTGTAGCTTTTTGTTCATGTGTCATGAATAGAGCTCGACTAAAAAGGCACGAAAATTCCGAAAAAGGGATGAAAAAAGGCATTTAAAATTTTTTATTAAGGATTTTGGCAATTGTGAAGATTATTGGTCCCGAAATTTTTCAATTAATTTTTATTTCTGAAAATTTTTTAAACACTTTTCTAGGGGCGTTTTGAGGTGCTGAGCACGAATCCGGACTCTATTTCGACCAATTCCGAATCCCTAACCCGAACTCGAACGTTTTCCGAGAATTAATTTTTAAAATTTTTTAAAGTTTCTCTTAAAACATGGATTCTTAGTGTTTTCGGGGTTGCTGATCACGAATCTGCCATTCATTTTGACCAATTTCGAATACCGGATCCGAACTCGAACAAAAAATCGGAAATTCAAAATTATCAAAATTCATTTTTGTGTTCGTATCTTTACAGAATGACCATTTTTTGGTTTTGAAACGGTTTTTGTCTAAAGTTAACAACCCTGAAAACGCTAAAAACAATGTTTTAAGAGAAATTTTTAAAAAAATTTAAAATTTAATTCTCGAAAAATGTTCGAGTTTGGGTTAGAGATTCGGAATTGGTCAAAATGGAGTCCGGATTCGTGCTCAGCGCCTCAAAACACCCCTAGAAAATTGTTTAAAAAATTTTCAGAAAAAAATAATAATTAAAAATTTCGGGACCAATAATCTTCACAATTGCCAGGATTTTTAGGGAGCAAAACAGGTAAAACTTAACCAAATAACTTAATTTGGTCAATTAAATGATTATAAATATTTTTATAATTTTTTTCGAATAAGGAAAATTTTAAACCTTAAATTTTTATCAAGAAAAAATGAAATTTTGGCGATAAATTTTTGAGAAAATTTTTCAATTCTTAGGGGTGTATTTTCTGAAATTTTTCAATTCTTAGGGGTGCATTTTCTGAAATTTTTTAAATCATTTATTAGTGGTCTATTTTCCCGATTTTATTGCATTTTTTATGGGATTTTTCTGGAAAAAAACGCCAAAAAAGGCACCAAAACGGCAAAAAAGACATTTAAGGCACGAAAATCCCGAAAAAGGCAAAAAAGGCATAATAAAAGTCAACGTAAAAGTCTCAAACCAAGTGGAAAATATGTTATTTATGCTTAATATGTCGAAACTCTAACAATTCTTGCTATCATTCGAAAGCTTAACATGTTTAGAAACTGTTTCTAAGCTATCGCTTCTCGATTCGACAATTACCAAAAAAGTTATAATTGAAAATTGCGAAAAAGTCGAAATTCTGAGTTTTTTTCTTATAACTTTTTTACAGGCTAAAATTTTTTGTTTGTTTTTTGTAAGGCTAATAGAGCTTGTGAAAGGCTTTCGAATGATACCAAGAATGTTAAATTTGGTTAATGATGAAAAAAGTTGTAGTCCAAAACTTGGGCTGGCACCGAAACGGCGGGCACCGAATCGTCGTCCTGCTGTTCCACTATCGAATGATATCAAGAATTACGGTAATTTTTTGTTAAAAATTTTGGTACTTATGTGGTTTACGCCCATAAAATTTTTTTGTTTAAGTCAAAAAACAGGGGGTTTTGAGGGTCGCTGAACACAAATCCAACGTCCATTTCACTCTATTTCGAACCCCGAACCCAAATTCGACCAGCGTTAATATTTCCTGATTTAATCTGAAAAGACATAATTCAAAATCAACAACAAAAGGACAAAACTATCCAAAGCAAAGTTCGCATGGGTATTTGTAATTTTTGAATACCTATTTTTTCAAATTAGGGCTCGGGTTCGAAATAGAGGGGAAATGGACGTCGGGTTCATGTTCAGCGACCATCAAAACCCCTTTTTTGAAAAGCAATAAAATTTTTTTGAATTTTGCAGATAGATAGAGAACATTAAGGGCAATTGAATGAAACTAAGAATGTTTAAATTGGTTGACTTTAACAAAAAGTATGACGATTTTTTTTTTGTCAAAAAAAGTACAAATTGGGGCAGTACGAGTTGGGTTTCGTCCGACCTGAAACAGGTCGAAATCTAATTCCACATATTTAAATCTAATGACGGGGTGGCAAAAAAAGGGGTAAATTTTCGACCTCTCTCAAGCATCAATTTCTAAAAACGGATGAATTTGTAAGTGAAAATTGGTGGCAAATGCCTTTCTTTCATGGTTTATCATTCTCTCTGTGTCATCTCTTTTTCTTGCTCTTCGGATTTGGTGCTGCTCCATTTGCTGGTGATGACCATGGACAGAGCGGACGATTGGCGCACTCGTCGCACTTCGGTCGCACCGGCAAACAAATTGTTTGACCAAAGCCGACCAACAGTTTGTTGATGGAAGCCCATTCAGACCTGCTGATTTTAGGGGAAAAACAGGATGTGTGAAAGTCGGGAAGCAGCTCGTCCATCGAATTAATTTTTAAAATGTTTAAACAGAATTTACTGCCGGAAATCCCAATTTTTTTTTCCAAAATTAGTCCTCAAAGTGGCCAAAATTCCCGTTTTTTTCACTTGACCCCGAGACTCGAGACCGAGACCCAAAAAAGCCGAGACTTTTCTCAAGTCGAGACCGAGATTTTTTACAAAAAAATTTTTCTTGTTCATTTAAAAATCGATTAAAATATATAAGAAATTTAAAAAATCAATCTTTGGAGCTTTTTTTATAAGATTTTTTGCTGCCTTTTTTTCTTATTTAAGTTGAATGACTTTTTACAGCATTTTTTTGCGGCGCTCTTTTTTAAAAGAACTTTTCGGGAATAGGGGTACGGCGGTGCGGTTAGGCGCCGCCGGGGAAAATTTAGGAAATTTGAGTGTGATTTGTTAACAGATTTCACCAAAAATTTTGCATTTTTAGCCAATTTTTTAAGAGAAAAATAGTGTTTTAGGCGTCGCCAGGTGAAAACATGTAAATTTGACCCCGTTAAACAATCTATAATTTTCATATATGGATTTTTTTATAATTAATTTAAATTGTAAAAGTTCTAACTGAAAAATTAATTTTGATTTCCATTAAAAAGGGAAGTCTTGGTCTCGAAGACCGAAACCGAGACTGAAAACCCGAGACCGAGACTCGAGACCAAAAAACCCGAGACTTTTCTCGAGTCGAGACCGAGAGTCTCGAGCAGCACTAATAATATCGTCCATCCGTCTGTTTCTCTGTGTTGACCAAAGTGTTCGAATGCGCAATCGCATCAAAATTTTGTCGGCAATTCCTTTGATCATCAGCTGCAGAAGGCCAACAACGATGATCAGAAAAATGCCAGCAACAAAAAATGGGCCATTTTTCGTCGATCGCTGCGCTGACAAAGGAAGGTCCCCAGGTGTCCGTGGGATTTCCGAATGAAATTTAGTGGGTGGATAAAGCACCCATGGGTTCTTAAGAAAAATGTTGTTATTTTCTGCTAAATGAGTCTGAGTGCCGAGTTATGACGTGCCAAAGTTTTGACTTTTTTATAAATAAAGAAAATGAAATAATTGTTTCTTTGCTTTACAAGTGAGTTATGGTGTGGAGGTAGTGCGTTAGTCAAAAAATTTTTGGGTCCAAGGTTCGAATCCTCTACATGCAAAAAAAATTTAAAACTATTTTTGCTTTTTTATGCAAGATCAATTATAAAAATCATTTTTATGAAACAAAATCTTTATTTTTTTTATTTTATTCATTATAAAAAATTCAGTAAAATAATAATGCAGTATCTTTCAGTTTAAAAATTTAATTTTTGTTTAATATTTTTTGAGTAACTTATGTTCAAAATGGATAAAAATAAAAAAATAAAAATTTTATTTCATAAAATTTTTTTGATGATAATTGACTTTGGCATAAAAAGCAAAAATAAAAATTAAAAAATGAATTTGCATGTTGGGGATCCGAACCTAGGGCTTAAAAAACGTTGACGAGCGCACTACCAAGACACCACTGGACACTACGAAGAACAATAAATAATTATTTATTTTGTTTATTCATTAAAAAAGTTTGGCACGTCATAACTCGGCACTCAGACTCATTTAGCAGAAAATAAAAACATTTTTCTTAAGAACCCATGGGTGCTCTATCCACCCACCAAATTTCATTCGGAAATCCCACGGACACCTTGGGACCTTCCTTTGTGAGAAGCGACTGAAAATGTGCAAAATTATTTTTAAGTTTCGGAAGAGATTGGCACAATGGCTTTATAGAATTAAAACTTATAAGAAATTAAATAAATTTTCAAACTCAAAATTTCATTTTTGGAATATTTTTGAAAAAAGGAAACTCTATTTTTACTATGACCCCTAAAAAGTGTGATTTAATTACGTAATTAGCACCTGCATTTCTTTGGCATTCGCCAATCTGTCCATTCCCTGCGGAAAAATTGGAATTTAAATAAAAATTTTCTGAATTTTGTCAAATATTTTCACTTGTTGTTGTTCCAATTTGGCCATATTTTTCATAAGTTCTGTCACCACGTGTTGATAATTTACTGAAAATTGGTTTTTTTTTATTTTTAAATTTTCTTTTTGGCATTTTACCGTAGTTGCATTTGAATGTGCGGCGACATTTGTCGGCGTTCGTACGGTAAAAAAAGGTGCTGTTAGTTTTCGACAGTGGTGATCTCGACAGTGTTGGTTTCGACAGTGATTTATTTCGACAGTAAAGTTTATTTAAAAAAAAAAAAACTTGTTCTAATGGTATAAGTATTGTTAAATTTTAAAAATTAAAATGATAAGCACATGCTCGTATACATTGAAGGGGCATTTGCGATTTACGAATTCTGCTATAAGAGCCTGCAGATTTGCATTTTGGCACTCAAACCCGACATTAGTTAGCAGATGTTCGTACACGATTTGTAAGTAATTTTTTGTATTTTTGACTACAGTCCATCAGGAGATATTTGTATAGAAAAAGTGAAAACGATAAATTTTGACAAAAAAAACACATACAAATCTTTTTTTTATTACTTACTTCAATTATAAATTTTGTATATGCAAATTGTATCCTGGTACGAAAAAAACACTAAAATAAGAAAATATCATTTTAAAACAAAATTCAATTTGAAACTTCCTTTTTATTTAAAAATAAATAAATAAATCAAAGATAAGGGAAAATTCAAAATTACCACAAAAGGAAGACCAATGAACAGGATGAGCAAAATGACTGCAGTGTTGCGCCAAAATGCCATTCTTTTCCACAACGGAATGGCATTTTTGTTCACCAAATCGGCACACCCAAATTCTGGCGGGCCTTACTTAATTAGGCAATTAATAGTTAATTAGGCAATGTAATTTATTTTATCAGTTTACTTGTGTCGTTGAAAGATTCATACACTTCAAAATTTATCAACAGCAGACATATTTTGCGGGTAAAATAAAATATTATTTTTTTTAAATACTTAAATAAATAGAAAAAAATGTTTTCGACATTAAAAATTTGTCATTAAAAATTTGGATTTATTTTCACTGCTGAAGAGCCTTTACCAAACTCGGAATGAAGTCGGATAAATAATTAAATTACCATCTATTAATTAAAAAATCCATTCGAATGTTTGGAATTGGAAGAGAAGCGATATTTTTATACGATAAATTACAAAACAAAAATAAAATAAATGAGAAAAAAAACAAATAATGGAAAAAGGTGCAAAAAACAAAAAAATGGCTTAACCAACAACAATTGAATCAAATCCCAATTCATCATTTCTTTCCGCACTTTGTTTTTTTGTTCAAATGCACATTCAAATTGCTTATCTGAGAAAATCGTCGGCCACATTCGGTGCACTGAATTGATTAAATTCAATTAATATTAAATTAATTAAAATTTAAATTATTTATAGAATAAAAAAAATAAATTTGTATTTTTTACAAATCCGTAACTCACCCTATACGGTTTTTCACCGGTATGGATGCGCAGATGGACCTTCAGATGTGAGTTGAGAACAAATCGCTGTCCACAAAAGTCGCACTGTTTTTGGGGAATAAAAAAATAATAATTTAATTAATATATTTTTTATAAAACCGTAAATCTGTTACTCACTCACTTCGTGTGGTTTCTCACCGGTGTGCGTAAGTCGATGGTCTTGCAGAGTTTGCGAACGCGCAAATGTTTTCCCACAATCAGAGCACTTTGATTCATTTTAAAAACATTATTTTCCCATTCCGATGATAATTTTTAATAATTTTAGTTAGCTCTTTTATAGTCCTACAATCTTAAGCGTTTTTATAGCATTTTAATGAGCTTTCCAAGATAACCAAACTTTAAGCGAAATACCGGTTCATGCCCGAATTACATTTAACTTTGTCAGACATACTTCTTTTTCGGGTGGTCATAAAATTTTAATTTGCTTTAACTCAACATTTTGTGGGCCAAAAATTCAGAAAAAATTCCCTCTAAGCTAACTTTTGATGCTGATCAAAAAAGTCTTTTACAGCAATTTGATCAGATCACTCCTTCATAGTGATCCGGACTCCTCAAAACACACTGAAAATCTGGGAATTTTGGAAAAAAATTCCTAGGTGGTTGGGAAAATTTTTTTGTTAAAAATCATTATATCCAACAAACGCTTAAGATTGTAGGACTATAAAAGAGCTAACTAAAATTTTATTAAAAATTATCATCGGAATGGGAAAATATTATAAACATATGACCATGACTGTACTTAAATTTTTTTTATTTTTTTTCGTTCCCATTTAAAAAATAACATTTACAATTAATTTAAAACACATTATTTTTAATCAATTAATTATGCATTTTAATCCACCTCAAATGGCTTCTCGCCCGTGTGGATGCGCATATGCACCTTCAAGTGTGACGGCCAGTCAAAACTTTTTGGACAATGCGCGCAAAAAAACTGCTTTTTGTTTGCCATTTTCGGTTGTGCCAACGGTCGCTAAAAAATTCGGCGTCATAAAATTTGGCCATTAGCTATTTTCATTTTCGGCTATTCTTTGCTCACCAAAATTGTGCCCTTCTTTCCTCCCAATGCCTCCTCCTCCTCTTCCGTCGTCCGCTTCTCCTCCTCATTGTCAAATTCCTCCTCCTCCTCTCTCTCTTCTTCTTCTTTCTCTTCATCCGTTAGTCCTTTTAATTCCTCCAAAAATGCCTCCGCTCTATCCCCCTCTTTTTCCTCCTCTTCCGTCGTCCGCTTCTCCTCCTCATTGTCAAATTCCTCCTCTCTCTCTTCTTCTTCCTTCTCTTCATCCGTTAGTCCTTTTAATTCCTCCAAAAATGCCTCCGCTCTATCCCCCTCTTTTTCCTCCTCTTCCGTCGTCTGCTTCTCCTCCTCATTGTCAAATTTCTCCTCCTCTTCTCCCTCTTCTTCTTCCTCCTCTTCATCCGTTAGTCCTTCCAATTCCTCCAAAAATGCCTCCGCTCTATCCCCCTCCTTTTCCTCCTCTTCCGCCGTCTGCTTCTCCTCCTCATTGTCAAATTCCTCCTCTTCCTCTCTCTTTGCCTCCAAAATTTTCTCCTCCTTCCCTCGTCCTCCTTTGCCATTTTCTTCCTGTTCCTCCTCCGTACGCTTTTTCTCCTCCTCCTCTTCGTCGCTTTGTCCATTCCTTCGCCCAAATTTTCCAGTCAAAATTTTGTTGGCATTTCCTTTGATCAGCAAAAGCAGAAGACAAACGGCAATTCCGCACACAAAAAATGCCATTTTTTCATGGGTCGCCGCGTAGACAAATGACTGAAAAAAAAACAAATATTTTTAAAAATTTTGATTAATTGCCTCAAAACTCAGCGTTCCCCAGGCGCTAAAAAATTTTTTATGACATCAAAAAAATAACATGAGGTACCCCCTTAGAACGACCAAAGACCCGTCAAAAAAAACATGCTTTCTAATTATGATTGGCACCTGCATTTCATCCGAATTTACAATTTTTACGCCGTACTAATCGCTTGAAAATAAAAAAAATTAAAACAAATTCTCAAATATTTTGACAAAAGATTTGTTATATTCACCACTGCTTCTGTTGGTCCTCCATTTTGTGGTAAATTCTGTCAATTTTTTCCGCCAAATTTTTCGCAAATTCATCATTAATTGAGTGCCTCTCATTTGTTCGTACGGCAAAAAACAACTAAATAATAATAATAATAATAATATAATAATAATAATATATTTTTAATATAAATTTTCAATTTTTTAAATGCTAGGAAATTTAATTTTCAATTGTCATTTTTATTTGTGCTTTTGTCCATTTATTAAATTAATGATAAAATGTCAAATATTTTCGTAAAAATGTTTTTAAACGAAATCTCAAAAACTGGCAATATAAGAACCAGGGATGGCATTGAGGTCCCAAAAATTTTAAATCGGAATTCCAAACTTTCAGAAATTGTTAATCGAAAAATGTGCTATCCCTGATAAAATCCGTTAATTGGCGCAGCATTAAAATGGACAAACAAATCAAACACTTACAACAAAAAGAAGTCCAATAAAAAGAATGAGCAAAATGATCAAGCCGTTGCGCCAAAATGCCAGCTTCTTCCACCACGGAATGGCACTTTTTTCCACCAAATCGCCGCCCCCAATGCTGGCTGGCCACATTTAATTATGGCAATTATTATTAATAGGCTATGTAATGCATTCAATCAGTTTACATGTGTCATTGAAAGATTCATGCGCATTAAAATGATCAGCGTCAGACATTTGTCAGGAAAATGATGTAAAAAGAAAAGATCGAGGAAAAATCTTAAATTATGATAATTAATTAAGAAATGGATTAAAATGAGACAATAATGGAAATGGGTACTAATGACAGAGAATAATGGGTCATTTAACTAATAAATTTAGCCGATTTTTCGCAATTAGGGCCAATTAGGTGACCATTGATCAAAGGGGGCACTAATTGCAAAGAACAAATGAAGGAAAAAAGCTGAAACATTGAGTAAAATAATGGAATGACATGACTAATGGACGGTGATTGGCGTCGAAATGAACAATTAGTGATGATGAGCGTAAATTAGGGAGGGATAAATGGCACAATTAGTGACCAGTGATTAAAGTGCACACCAAAGTACGCCATTTGAATTGAAAAATATGCGGAGTTGTAATTAGACCAATTAACGAATTTTGGTCATTTAAAGAATTGATAATTTAAAGGTCTCGTCGACTGATTCTAATTATTGTGCAGAATTTGATCGTTACTAATTATCCTCATTGGTTCTCAAATCCATAGGCTTTATTCGAAAATATATTAAAGTTTGAAAATGAAAATATATATGCTCGGCAGGGATTGATCAGAGAGATTTCAAGACTTTGAACCCAACATTTATATTGGCACAAAAATGTAGCTAGTGATGTAAGCTCGATCAGAAGACTCCAACCGAATGCAACCGGCTGGACCGCGAAAACGTCGACCCTAGTCGATTCGCTTTCTTAATGGTTGTATGATCAACCAAAGCTTGCTTCTACCGCGGGAAACGGCGTCTGACAATGATGAGTGCCGAGGTGCCATCGCATTGGCGAGGCAACGAAAAAGCAAATTTAAAGCGAACAAAGAAATGGGGAGCATCGAGGGACAGATTAGAGAAAAATTCACACCAATTTTAAGTGCTTCTGAGAATTTTCGAATTTGCTGATTATGAGGCCGGCATAAATTCAGAATTCTGCGCTCGAATTCGGAAAATAAACTTTAGAAATTCGCATTTTTTTTCTGGTTCCAAAACCGGCTTAAAAGCAGAATTTGTAGTGTAAACATTCCAGAATTTTTTAAAGGCACACCCCTGAGGGGTCAGATTTGGTAAGAAAAGCTATGTGCCAAAAAATCCCTCCGAAGGTCTATTTACGGCATTTATTAGCACGAGGAGCACACACAAATATATACAATACAATCAATGGCATATATATATACACAATAAATACATTATTTACACAATCTGTTGAATATCGTTGTTGCATGCATAATATCGTCCATCCGATCGGTCAGTCAGTTCGGCACTTTCTTCTCAGGTCGTCTTGGTGTGGCTGCCGCCCTCCGGTGTCCACAATTCTATGTTTTCCCTCATCATGCGCAAGTTGTTCGAGGCGTCATCAGCCAATGGCACCGTCAGTGTGGCAATCTCCGCCTGGGCCAAGTCAATAGCCTGAAAATTCGGGGAGGATTAAGACAGTACATATGTAGTTAGTTATACAATAAAATTGGTGCCATTTGGCCTGCCTATTTATTCAAGACGTCTTATCAAACCGTCGGTCCAGCACAGTCAATTATTTTTTCAGCTTTATCATTCTGATCAAATTTGTTAAATTTTAAATTTGCAATTTTCTCCAAAAACTATGGCCAAATGCTCGCAAAAAATGATCCTTTTCTTTCCCAATTTATTATTATTATTAGGGTTATAAGTTGAACTATGCACTAAAAATCCTTCAAATATGCCATAAAAACCCGAAAAATGTCCAAATATGCACTAAAATATGCCTTAAAAATTACCCAAAGTGGCTTTTAACCATCAAAAAATGCCAAAATTGTGTAAAAATACAGAATTTACTTTAAAGACTAAAACAATGGCTAGGGGGTTTTTTAGACAATTGCAAAAAATTTTGATTTTCTAAGTTTATATCAGGGTTTCGATCTGTTCTGATTTATCAGAAATGCTCTGATTTGGAGGGTCCAAATCTGATAAAACAAAAATGTTCTGATTTGTCAGAAATGTTCTGATTTTGGGGTAGCAACCAAAATTTGTTCTGATTTCTTAAACAAACTCATATTTTTGAAATTTTGTGGCATAATGTCACTAATTTATCAAAAAAATATAAGATTTTTGGCAAAATTTGGTCCTTTTTTGGACAAAAATCTGTTAAAATTGCACTAAAAATCGCAAAATTTCTTCCGGCGATGTCTATCGGCGCCGCCGGACGCCCCTCCCCTCGCCTGTCCATACCCGAAAGTTTTGTGAAAAAATCTGCGGCAAAAAAGTTTTTTTAAGTGCATGCAAGGAAAAGTCGTCGCTTGGCTTTTAATTGCAAAAATTGGCCTTTTTTGGTGAAAATCTGTTAACAAATCAGAACGAAATTACAAAAAAATTTTCCGGCGGCACCTATCGGCACCGCCGGACCCCATCCCTTCGCCCATTTCCCAAAAGTTTTTTGGAAAAATGCGCCGGAAAAAAATTGTTAAAAATCTGATTTTTTGATCCCAAATGCACTGAAATTTACGATTTCTTATTTCCTCCCCCAAATTGTTAAAAATGATAATGGGAGGCAAAAAATACGAAATTTGAAACTATATTAATTGATAAAATTGTTACACAAGCAATTTAAAGCTATTTTGCAAAATGTTCTGATTTTTGACACCAAAATCTGATTTTTTGGGCTCGATGTTCTGATTTTGAAAAATTTTCGATCGCATCCCTGGTTTATATATGCAATTTCGAATTTTTAATATATTTTATCATATGCTAAAACAAATTACATTTTTCTTATACCAATTTTTTTTTTCAAAAGTTCTTACAAAAAATTCAAAATTTTTGATTTTCAAGGGTATATTTTTTAAATTCCTAAAAAGTCGATCCTTATTAGGGGTGTGTTTTTCGATTTTTTCGCATTTTTCTTATGAAAATTTGTCAAAAATGGCCAAAATATGCTCTAAAAGCCCAAAACTATCAAAATATGCATTTATTCTCGAAAACCCCCAAAATATGCTTTTATATGCACTAAAAACTTTCACCAAATCATAAAATTTTAACGCAGAAATGCTATTTTTGAGCCCCTTTCTTCATAGCATATGCGCAGAAAAATATGCAAATCATACAGCACTGTGTCCGTCCACGTCAACATGTTGAAGATCGGCGCCATGTTCGACGAGAAAATTCACTGAATTTAGGGGATTAATTTGGTACTTGTCAATTATCTGTGTGCAAAAAAAGTTATGTTTTTCGTTATAACTCTTTTCTTTTGGCATCCAAACCCAACATTTGTTGGTATCATTCGAAAGCTTAACATATTTCGAAGCTATTTCTAAGCTATCGCTTCGCGATCAGACAATTACTAAAAAAGGTATACATGAAAATTGCGAAAAAACGAAATTAGTCGAATTTTGAAGTTTTTTCTTAATAGAATTTTTTTAAGGTTAGAAAATCTTTTGGTTTTTTGTAAAACTAATAGGGCATCTGAAGAGCTTTCGAATGATACCAACAATCTTGGATTTGGATGCCAAAGAAAAAGGTTATAGCGAAAAACTCATTCTTTTATTTTTGCTAATTATGACCACCATAAATCTTACACGTGTGTCCCTGCCAAAACTGCCTATAAAGGTCAGCATATTCTTGTGCCGTTTCCTAGCGATTCGCGCGATGACGCGCTGTGTTTTACCTTTTAATTAAAAAATAGATTTTCTCATTAACAATGAGCGAGCGGTACCTGTACACTTTTTCCCACTGCCCAATACCACTAAGCCGATAACAGTCACCTGACGTCTTATGTACCATTTCTCAATTCAACAAAAAATAAAATTACTAAATGACTGCATGAAAAGCGAGTTTCTTCCAGCAAGCACTCCTTTTTAAATTTGAGCCCCAGGATAGGTATTCAAAAATGGTCATAGCAAGAGATTAGGCTGGCAGCGCAGAGACAATTTCATTGCAAATTCTAAAAAAATTTTTGTGAAATATTCACATTAAGACTCGATACGTACGCTTTACTCCTGTAATTAACAAAATACAAAAAAAAAATTATAATATTTGTGAATTTTTGATCTCATCTTTGTACTATTTCGGAAAAAACGCCAAAAAAGGCATCAAATCTCTAAAACTAATCTTTGGGTTTTTAGAATCAAGGAGCAAACACACGTTTTTTGACTGCCTTTTTCAATCATTTTCCCAACATATAGTACACCATTCAATAGAGGTTTCAATAGCTCTATAATTTTACAAAGAGGAGATTTTTCGCGTTTTCTATTAATAGAAATACCTAGTTATGCTTTTTTGGAAAAAAAAATTCAAAAAACCGAAAAATCGAAATAAACCGACAATTTTTCTTCGATTTTTTCGGTTTTTTTTTTTTCGGGTTTTAACCGAAACCGTTCGACCGACCCTCTTGTCCAGTCTCTAACATAAATCAATAAATTTACTAAATTTAACATTGCTATGTCGTTATATAAAAACCATCAATATGGGCGTTATATAAAAAACCATCAAATGGAAATTTTCAACAAAAAACTTGCCATAACATTTGTCAAAGTCTACCAAATTAGACATTCTTGTTATCATTCGATAGGCCTAACATTTCTCTATTAGCTCACCTAAATTTTAAAAAATTTGGCCAATGTTAAGCAAAGTTATGGCCATAAGTACACATGTGGCCCGGTTTTCGAATATTTTTGGCCATAACTTTTTTGAAACCTAACGAAATTTTTTGAAATTTTGTAGGCTAATAGAGGACACATAGGGCTAGCGATTGATAACAAGATCACTTTATTTTGTTCGTTATAAGAATGTTTTGATAAGCCGTAACAGTCACCTGACGTCTTACCATTTTTGAAAATTTGTTAACAAAAATGCAATAAAAACAGAAAATACACCCACCCCTAAGAATCGACCAAAAATTGTTGAAAATTCACCCTAATAAATGAAAAATTTTCTCAAAAATTCTTCACACAAATTTTTTTTTTTCATGACAAATTTTTTATTTAAAAAATGTCAATATTTGCTAAGAGAATTTTATAAAGGAAATGTACCTATTGGCGTTTTTTCTCAATTTTTGGCTGAAAATATGTCGCTATTCGTCACTATTTCGGACTTTTTGTCACTATTCCTTCCCTATTTTGGGATTTTTACTTAGATCAGGGCTTCTATCTATTTTGTTTTATTTTGAAATGTTTTAATTTGGAGGGTCCAAATCTGAGAAAGTGCAGATTCTGATTTTGGAATAGTGACCAAATTTTGTTCAGATTTATGTAGTGAAGAAGCACAGCGAAGAGAAAAACCTGAAAAAATTCTTCTAATTGTAAGTCAGTTTTTCATGTTGATCAACAAAATGTTTGCAAAAAGTTGATCAGATCACTCCTTCATGTTGATCTACATCCATAAAACACATTGGAAATTGGGGTTTCAAATTTTTTTAGGGGGTTTGGAATTTTTTTTTTTTTTTGAAAATTTGAATAAGCCCATTGGAAGGTAATTTTCAATTTTTGTAAAATTTTTATTTGTTAGGTATATGAAAAATGTTTTTTTGATTACCTTATTTTTAGAGCTCGACCTGGACCTGGATCCAGGCCTGGATTTTTCCTGGATCCAGGTCCAGGTCCAGGCCATTTTTCGGCAACCTGGATTTTTCCTGGACCTGGATTTTCCTGGATTTTTGTCCAGGAAATCCAGGTCCAGGTCAAATGTGAAAAAAAATCCAGGTCCAGGTCCAGGCAAAACAGGAAAAAACCTGGATTTTCCTGGACAAAATTTTAAAATTTATTATTTCAAGTGACCGATGTTTTTTTAAGTTTTCAAAAAAAGTTTAATAAATTTTAAAACACATTATTATCATTAATTAGATATTTTTAGATGTTTCTAAGCAAATAATTAAATTTTTCAAACATTTTTTTGATTTTTAAAATGACTTTCAAAAAATCCAGGTCCAGGCCTGGATCCAGGTCTCGAGGAGCCTGGATTTTTCCTGGACCTGGATTTTTGTCCAGGAAATCCAGGTACAGGTCCAACATGAGATCCAGGTCCAGGTCCAGGCTTTTTTCAAAATGTCGAGCTCTACTTATTTTCATACAGTTTTCATATTGAATCTCTTTAAGGAAAAAGTGTAAATGTAATAAAAATAAATTTGAAGGGTCAGTCAATAAAATCAATTACTGATGCTCTTGAGAGTTTTTGTTTAATCAACCAATATTGACCCTTTTCTCACTATTTTTTGCACAAAAAACCAGACATTTTCTATAAATTTATTGTAAATGCGTACTAATTTTAAGTAAATCTTCTAAAAATGACAGAGTTATGTAGTTAAACATTTTGAAAAATGCCTTGACTTGGATTTTCTGGACAAAAATCCAAGTTTCCAAAAATGGCCTGGACCTGAATCCAGGTCGAAATCTAATTCCACATATTTAAATCTAAAGACGGGGTGGAAAAAATTGATAAAATTTCGACCTCTCTCAAGCATCAGTTTTAAAAAATCGGATGAATTTGTAAGTGAAAATTGGTGGCAAATGCCTTTCTTTCATCGTTCATCATTCTCTCTGTGTCATCTCTTTTTCTTGCTCTTCGGATTTGGTGCTGCTCCATTTGCTGGTGATGACCATGGACAGAGCGGACGATTGGCGCACTCGTCGCACTTCGGTCGCACCGGCAAACAAATTGTTTGACCAAAGCCGACCAACAGTTTGTTGATGGAAGCCCATTCAGACCTGCTGATTTTAGGGGGAAAAACAGGATGTGTGAAAGTCGGAAAGCAGCTCGTCCTCCACATTTAAAATTTTCCAAAATTTTTTTTTAAAACAATGTGTGAAAATCGGGAGCAGATCGTTTCTCGTCTCCCTGGGAAATTTTTTTAAATTTTCAAACTAGAATTTTTCAAAAATTTTTGAGCTTTTTTAAAAAAATTTAAATCCAAAATTTCTCTTACAAAATTTCAGAAAATTGACTCCTAAAAATTGTAATTTTTCTCGTTCTCGTAAAAATTAAACAATTTTCTTATTGGTAATGAAAAACTTATATCCAAAAATGGCAAAAATTCATTTAAAATTTCTGGGCTTTAACACCAACGCACTTTGGGAGCAGTTCCTTGAGCCGTTGTTCCGTTTGTTCGGCACTGTTTGTGCTCACCCAACCGAGTCGATTTGCAATTCGATGGACCTGTCCAAAAATAATAATAATTTATTAAAATGTGCCGAGAAAGACGGGAAAGGCAACACCACTGAACATGAGTGTCCACCGCAATGCCCTCCACTTTGCCAAATGCAATTTGAACTGCCAAATTTGACATTTTAGGACCAACACCTGCAAAAAGAAAAAACGGAAATTTATGTCATTTAATTAAAATTTAAATAGGGCGCATCTTACCACCACCCCGCCTCCAGAAAATCCAAAATCAAATTGTAAGATGAAGAGCGCCCCCGCCCACCACCCGAATTTTTTTACATTCCAAATTAGAAATTTCTAAAAAATCTTTGAAAACCATTAAAAATCGAAAAAAAATTTTAGCATTTTTTTGAAAAACGAAAGAAGTAATTCATCATAAAAAAACCGGTAGAAAATCCTAAAAAATTTTATGGAGGAGATGGAGGTGAATTGAAGTGCACCTCAATTTGAATTTCACTCAAAAAATTTTATTTTTAACGAGCCCTTAGAAATATGCCGCTAAAGATTCGGGGATTCTCATATACTTTAAAAAAACAAGAAAATTTTTGCTCACCTGGCAAGGCACAAAGTGCATCAAAACTGTTGGGAATGTCTCCGTCATATTGCTCCTTCAGAATGGACGCCACTTTCTTCAAGTACTGAGTTTTACGCTAAACAAAAACAAAAATTGGAAAAATTCTGATCACTGAAACTGAACGCACTGACTCTGTAAAAGCCAACAGGGTTCAGCAACTGCTCGAGTCGTTCGTCTGCAATTCCGATGAAATTGTCCACGGTGCAGCCTTCCTTCTTTAACCTCTGAAAAATTTTCAAAAAATAATAATTCAAATATCGAGTGCCCATTTTTTTACAGGGCACGGTAAAAATGTCCGTGAAATTTTTGGAAAAACCCGGTTTCGGAGAGACAGGGGCCCCGGAAACCGGTTGCTTCCTAAATCAGCCTGGCGCAACTGATTAGAAAATTCAGTTCCCGTTGTTTCTATAATTTTTGACATTTTTTCGGGCGTTTCCGGAATTTCGAGGCGATGGGTCACACAAAAATCATTAACTCGGGTTAATTTCGAGCCCGTAAAACAGAATTCAAAAAAATTCATGAAAATGTCAAGAATTGTTGGCAACACATTACTGTTTTGAATTAATCAAAAATCATGTTTTCACAGATCCAGGAAAAAAAACTGAAAAAATGCGTAAAATTATTGTTCAAAATGCCTTTATTTTCAATTTTATGTGATTTATTGGCTGGCTTTACTTGCCTCCATCGCCTCTGCCGTCACTTGGTCTTTGGTTTGACTGGAGAGCATAAGTGCCACCAAAATTTGGAAACGATACGTTTTTGGGTCTGCGCATTTGTCGGCCAACGCATGGCAGCCAATTGTGTCCACGGGGGCGACCACATTCTCGCGTATTTGTCGAATAAGTTTCATATGATTTTGAACAAGTTCGGGAATGGGCACATTGCAGTCTTCAATTTCAATTTCGGCCTTTGTCGAACCAATTTTTCGTTTGTGCATCCCGTTTCGGAAAGCCAATATTAGTGTGGGAATTATGATATTGCTGATTTTGTTCAAAATGTAGCTTATAAATTTTTATCAAATACAAATCAGAATACAAAATCGGGACTTGGATATTGAGATCTGAATTCGAATGGCAGCAAAACTGTGATTCCAATATCGAATCCCGACCCCGACTCGGCTTTTCCAAAATTCTGGGTTTTAGATTTTTTTTGGTTTAAAAAAACGCAAATATTTTTGGCATTTTGTCTTTCATGGCTAATTCAAATTTTGATGATTCTTTTTGTTGTTTTTTGCTTTTCGCTTGAGCTTGGCTGCCCTTGATGGGTTTTCACAAACACAGGCCATTTCCAGGCAATTTTTTTTGGTCGCTTGGGTTTTTAATTTGACACATAAAATATGTTATTTTCTGAAAAATGATTGGGATTTTGGAAGTATGACTGTCTTACGGGGGACCAAACTTCGTATTTAACGGCATTTCCATGGATTGGGTTCAATTTCAGACGAGATTTTTTTGCACCATATTTATTCATTTTTGGCTATTATTTTGTCTTTTCTGTAACACCTTTTTAGGCTAATTTATTCACAAAATACATTGTTATTGTTGCCAAAATGAGCACGGAACGCTATTCCTTCTCTCTCACCACCTTCAGGTTTTGCTCAATCAATTTGTCATTAATCAGTTATTATTTGTGAAATTGGCACCCTTTTTAACTGATAAATGTAATACAAACAACCGATATTCGGATGGTTTTTGACGATGGCTACCTAAATTAGTTGCTCTTTTCAATAATTGTAAATAGTCTAATTAATTTTGCTTTTTTTTCTCTCTACCACAGTCCCTCGGGGAAGTTGATGCAAATTGAGTATGCGTTGAATGCCGTCAAGGGCAGTGCGCCATCTGTTGGCACCCGAGGTTTTTTTTCATTACTAAACTCACAAAACCATCACTATTTTTGGTCAAAAAAAAGAAATTAAAGACCTTTTTAAGGTCTCTGATCGCGAGTATGGCGTCTGTTTTGTCAGATTCCATGCCTGAATTGAACAAAAAAGAAAGGAAATCTAACGCTCTAAAAATAGGGCGAACTTTATTTAAAATTGGACCAATTTTGAAGTTTCAAAATCCTTTTTTCGAAAATAAACGTAATGCCTTGGTAGAATATAAAATTGTTTATGGTTTGACATCCGGAAAACAAATGACTTTTTTTCAATATCACCTCTTATGTCGTAAAGGTTAGGGTTTTAAACTTTTGGTTCGAAATTGAGTTCGGATTCAATTAATTGTCCAAAACTGATGCCATATTCCTGTTCAACGACCTCAAAACCCCCAGAAAGCCTTTGTAACCCAAATAATTTTTCATTTTGCAGCAAAAGATTGCGTTGTGTTCGCCACCGAAAACAAACACTCCGTCCTCACACAGCCCATCGACAAAATCTCCAAATTGTCCGACCATATTGCATGCGTGTACAGTGGGATGGGCCCGGATGCACAGTGCGTTTTGGCTTTTTTGAAAAATTCTAAAAACGCCAAATTGAACCCGGACGACCACCAATTCGTCCAGACTTATTTTCTCGATGATTAGAGGGGGTAAACGGGAGGAATTCTCTGGGGTTTTTTTAATTTGATAATTGCCAAGAAAAGCAAAAAAATTTCTCAGGGGCGCATATTTTGGCACCGCTAGCCTATAATTTCCAGAAATTGAAACCAAAAAAAAGGAAAAATTTCCAATGGCCCAGGCTGTGACAGTTTTTTTTTTTGTTACTGGGTCTCATTTTTCCGTTAGGGGTCATACAAAAAAAGAATCCATTAATTGTTATAATTAACCCATTTTTTTCACCTCGACAGACTTCTCGTGAAGAAAGCCCGGAAAATTGCGATGGATTACCAAGTGCTGTACGGCTATGAAATTCCCGTGCCTCAACTCGTTTCCCGGGTGGCTGCTGTCATGCAGGAATACACACAGTCGGGGTAAATTTCAGTTTTTTGTGGGGGCAGATCGTTTACTCCACCCACTCGTATCATTTTTTCCCGAATTTAAAAAAATTCAAACAGAACTTTTTCAGAAAAACTTAATTACAATTTCGGTAGAAAATATACAAAAAGGAATTAAACATTTTTTAGTGGTGTTCGTCCGTTTGGCGTTTCTTTGCTCATTGGCGGATGGGATAGTGAAAAGGGCGCGCTTCTTTTTCAAGCCGACCCAGCGGTAATTTAAATGGCATTTGTTCTGTTGATATTCCCTATAAAAAAAAATTCGGCAAATTGTGCAGTCTACTTACGCTTTTTTGGATACCTTGTTTTGCAAATTATATTATGGCGTTTTCGGCGAATCATTGATCACGAATGTGACTTCTGTTTCGACTAATTTTGAACCCGAGTTTGATATAAAAGTCGGAAAAAAGTGCGAAATTTGAAGTTTTGGTTTTATTTTTGAGTTCGGGTCTTAGATTCGATTCGAAATTTTTGAGGGAGACCAACAACAAAACCGCCAAAAAAATTTACCCCCGAATTTTTCTCTAGATTTTTTTCCCAGTTTACCCCATAATTATTTTTCCCCTCCATTCTTCCACAGGGTTCCTATTTTGGGTGGAAAAGCACGGCGATCGGCAAAAACGACCAAATCGCCAAGAAATTGTTGGAGAAGCGGTACAATGAAGACATTGAGCAGGTGGACGCGATACACATGGCTCTCCTTGCAATGCGCGAGACTTACGAGTAGGTGTAACTTGACGGTGTTGGCACGGCATTCCGCTATTTTTTGCTGGAACCTCTGGATTTTGCCATTTTGTGGACTCTAAATCCACCTAAAAACTTGTGGTCCATTTTTGTGCCGCCCTCCCCCTGCCCCTCCTACTTGTAAGCCAAAATCCTGGGACTGTCTCTCCCTCTCGGCTTTTTTTGAATTCTGCGAAAAATTGAGTGAATTTTGCTTGCAAATTTGAAATTTTTTATTTTTAAATGGTCTATAAATTCATTATTTGTAGCGTTGCCATGACTGAGGACAATGTTGAGTTGGTCGTGTGCACAAAGAACGGCTTTGAACGGATGACCAAAGAAGCGCTCCGTGCGCAGATCCAAGCCCTCTGATATGTTGTTTTATGTTGAAAATGGACAATTATTTATACTAAAAAAGAATCAAAAACAGAATGTTGCGCTATTTCCTTAACTTTGTCTATGTGTCAAATGTCATAAAATTGCACTCAAATGGACAACAATTAATTGAATCACATTTTTGAAATGTTTATTACATTTTATATAATCAATATTTTTTGCGTGTGCAGACATTTGCCCTTATGTCTAAAATTGGATTCAAATCAGTTTTTTCAATTGTTATCATGACAATTTGTACACAGACAACGCGTATAATTGCTTGGGCTTAGGCCTAAGCTTTAGGCTATGCCCAGTTAGGCTTTCTTGGGCCTAGGCTTAGGCGTTTTTTTGTTTTTTTTTTTGTTAAATATGAGTTGTCTTTTATACAAGTTGCCATAGACCAGGGATTGAAAAAATGAATCCGATTTTGGACATAGAAGCAAAGACCATGTAACCAACCATTTTTTGGAATTATTATTATTGTTTGCAAGCAATTTATTACAGACAAAGTAATTATTGTGTAAATTCCAAATTCCGTGACAAAAATGAGTCACAGCGAGGCAACGACGACGGACAAAGGCACCAGCAGTGGCGCGGTTGAAGAGGAGGAGCAGAAACAACAGCAAGAGGACAGCAGCAGCAAAGGGCCAACGACGGCGAGCAGCAGTGCCGGTTCAGCGGCGGCGCCATCGTCGGATTTGGCATCGAAATACGCCCAGTGGGACCGGTTGGCCAAGGAAATGGAGCAGGAAGAAGAGGAGGAGGAGGACGGGGTCAACAAGCTGTTCAAGGTTGGCATTATAGGATGAAATTTGCCTGAGGGTCAAAAAAACTGCTGGAATTCAGGCATTCTTGAATGCCTAAAGTGATTCAGGTTAGAAAAAGTTTTTTTTCAAGCCCAGCGCCAGAAGAAAAATACGTGCCCAAAACCCAACTGGGCTTTCAACGAAATGGCCGGTTTTGGACGGTTTTTCCTCAATTATGGGTTTTATTTGGCTGTCCTCGCTGGCCCGATTGGATTTGGGTACTTTATGGTTTTGAGGACCTCCCCCCAAAATTTTTTTTTAAATTTTTTCCACTTTTTGTTTTTAATTAATGTTAATGATTTACAATTTTGATGACTATACCAAAAATATGTTATAACCTGAAGATGAAACCGAAAGAACTAAAAAAACAATAATTCAAATTTTTGTTGGGTTTTTTTTAAAGGCTTACTTCTACTCTTTTTTAGAGCATTTACCGTGACTCCAGTGACGAGGTGAAGAAGGCGATGGTCAAGTCGTTCACCGAGTCCCAAGGCACTGTGCTGTCCACCAACTGGAACGAAGTGAAGAAGGACCACGTGGACATCAAACCGCCGGAGGGCAGCGAGTTCAAACAGTTCGGAAAATGAGCGAAGCGAACGAATGGGAAAGAAACTGACAACGAGACAAATTATTTTTGTGTGCTACTTTGACCTTCAATTAATGACATTATATGAGACACAAATGTTCGCCTTTTAAATTAAAATTTTAAGTGTAATTATCCATTTTTTTATTTGAAATTGATCGGTTTGTCATGCCGTCAAACATTTCTTGGCACATTATTTATCCATTTGCCTTTTCGGCATTTATTTATTATTATTTTTTTGTTTGTATTTATTGTTTTCAACCACCAAAATTAATGGATTTTGAAAATGCCAAAGTTGTCCTTTGGGATGCCGTCAATTTGGACCAGAAGGGCGCCACCGACCAGGCCATTCCCAAATACCTTGCCGGCATTGACGCACTGCTGCCATGTTTAAATGGTGTGAATTTTTATTAAAAATTTGCTTAATTAATTATTTTTTCTCCCCTATGATAAAAAAAACATGGATTTCTAAACAATTTTTTAAATAAAAATCGGGACCTAAAATTTGAGAAATTTTTTTAAAAAATTCAAATTAAAAAAAATTTTTTGGAGGTTGAAGGAACGTAATTACACACAAAAAATTAAAGAATCTAAAAAATCGTGACAGATTTTGAGGGACCGAAAAGAGACGCACTGCGCCAACAAATCGAGCGGTACATGTCTCGGGTGGAGACACTCCGAGGCCGCAAGATGGTCAAGGTGGAGTTCATGGAGCAGCGCAGGATTGTGGAGGACTCTTCCGGTGGGGCTTTTATAGAAATTCGTGGCAATTTTATAAATAGAAAAAAAGCTAATTTTTCCAGGCCATAGCTACGAGTCAATTTTTGCCAAATGTTTGGACGACAAATTGACGGAAGGTAAAATTGAAAGTGGTCATGTAAAATGGAAAATCAAAAAAATTAGAGAAATTGTTTGGTTTGCCCCCCATTTCCATTTTTCAGAAAAAATTTAAGTGAAAAACTTTTGTAGATCAAAAACTGTTACCATTTTCCCTTTTTTTCAATCGCTTTTATTGTTTTTCTCAATTGAATTGGGTTCGTCTGATGCGTTCGATTTGTTCGCTTATTTTTTTCTTTTTTAGTTCATGTCGAAGACCCGTGGCTCGCCAATTACCACCAAGTAAGAAGTGATGGTTGGTCATCATTTACGGGGCAAAAAAACCGGACGAAAAAGGGGTCATATTAAAACCAGCATTGTCTGGTGACATGGATTTGAATATTTTGTAAAGGGACCCGGAAGAAAATTTAAATAACAAAATTTGAATTTAAAAATCAAAAGAAATGAAAAATTTTTCGTCCTTTTGGGTCCAAGTAGTGGTGAAGGACCCCAGGCGAAAAAATGGTGTAATTAATAGACATACATCAAAACAGTTCATTTTTAGGAAAGTAAAACGAATTTTTTTTGGAAAAATTTGTTGTTATGGAGATTTTAGAGGTATCAATAAATAACTGAAATCGGAAATTTTCAACGAAAATGTTATTTTTCACTTAAAATTAAATTTCAATAAATCAAATTTTCACCAAATCCCGAGATTTTTACCCGAGATACAACAAATCCATTCAATTATTTATCTCACCCAATTTCAGCTGGTCAATTTGGTCAAATTCTGTGAGCTGTTGGTGCGAAAGTGTTCAAATGTACGCCGAATTTCACTTCAGACGACACGGCCTAACGGACCGTCGGCACAAATGGACGAAGCGATAGGCCAATTGGGCGACAGTTTATGCACAAAAAACATTGTGTTGACGGTCAATTATGCGGACAATATGCACGACAGGGAAATACGGTAGGTACAAGGACCTTAAATTTATGAAAAATTATTACAAAAATTCAAAATATAATAATTTTAGGTTCAACAATGGCTGGTTGGTCAAAATGGGCCGAGGTTGGCATTTTCTAACACCCTGCCAAAATCCAATTCATTGCCATTGTAACACATTGTCAGGGTTGGACATCTACAAAAATGTGGACAAGTTCTCGATCGGATCCCATGTGAGTGTTTTATGACTCTTGAATTTATTTTTTCAAAAAAATCGTTTTTTTTTTTAATTTTTTGGGGGAAAGGAACCAAAGCCGCGCTGATCACGAATAGCATGTTTTTGTTTTTCCATTCCAGATATCAGACCCTTTAATTTTTTCATTGTTCTTGGATTCTGAATGTCGAACAAAAAAAGGATTTGCGGACACCCGGACTCGAACCATGGGTTGATTTCGTTGTGTGGTTGTCCCTGCCTGCTTTGTGTGGCCTAATGGGGGTTCGAGTCCGCGTGCCTGCAAATGATTATTTTATGTTCGACTCAAAAATGACTCATTGTCAGAATTCGGATTTGAATTCGAATTTTGCCTTACCCAAATTTTTTTTAATCGGTCCATCAAGAGGGTACAATTTTTAGAAAAATAACAAAAAAATCCGAAAATTTTTGAAAAAATTTCTTTTTTTTTCTAGAGGGGTACCTCCAAGCCTCGAAACTCTCAAACCCTGGGGGTCCGTCGCTGTTTTTAAAACTCTCGTTTTTTTTCAAGGATTACCATCTGAGGCCGTGCAAAGCAACACTGATCGAAATCTTCAAGATGGTCACCACAAATGCTCCTCCATCTTCATAATTTTTCAATTTTTTTTCCACCATTTTTTATGTGTAATATTTTAACTTTGAAAAAAAAGCTTTACATAAAAAAATTGTATAAATAAAATAAAAGTTTTAATTTGTTAAATCCGCTGATGTTTTTATGTTGCATTTTCTATGTTATTTTTTATTTATTTTTGTTTGTTTTTTAATTCAATAATCTTTTTAAACGCAGAAATATTCGTTTAAAACATTGTGTGTGCCCTCCAATTAACAGCGACAGCAGCACAAAATGAGTGTCCCCAACAACAATAAATCATCGGCAGCATCGTCGGCACACAAAAAGGTGCCATAGAAATTGTGCCATCGCCATTTACCATAATTAATGTAAATTGCTATTTGTTTTTCAGAAAATCGAGGACTACAAACAGGAGCTGCTGAAGGTGCATTATTTTGAATGATCAAGTTACAAAAAAAAACATACAAAATTTGTTGGAAACCCAAAAATTTGTCGCTTTTTAAATTCGAGACGTTTTATGATATTTAAACTGGTGTTTGGGTGGCCTCCGTTTCCACTATCTCTTGAATTTTTTTACTAAATTTTACACTCTCAATGCAATTAAAAATTCGACATGGAACTGGATTCGGGTCAAAATTTTCGGCAATTCGAATTTTTCCAGCCTTTTCAAAATGTCAAACTCTTTTTGCCCCTATAAATGTTTTTTCAAGATTTATTTCAATGTAAAAAATTGTCCCAGGAAATTTGAAACTTTAACAAAAATGAATTGTTTACAATACAATTTGTTTTTCCCTTTTCAGGAAGCGGAGATCATTGTCGAGCAGAAGTAATTAAATTCATTTTTTGGAATTTTTTGGCCTTTTCCAATTTTCTCCGTGTCACAGATTCCCATCCAAAGTGGTCGAGTTCAACGAACTGCTCAAGAACCCCAAATACCAGTACGCGCGCCTGGCCGAGATCACCGCGTTGACCGATATCAATTCAATGTAAACAAGTTTTTTATTGCTTTACTAAATTATGCCTTACAAATTGGGTGCACCCCAAAATATCGCCGCCGAATATCGCCGCCGAAATATCGCCGGCCAAAATATCGCCGAGACAAAATATCGCCGCAAAAATTTCAAAAGAAAATTTTTCAAAAAACTTAGAAATTTCCAAGAAAAAAAATCTTTTGAAATTTTTTTATAGAAAATTTCCTGAAAAATCATTGAAAATTTTTTTTTAGTAAATTTTTCAAAAAATACTTAACAATTTTCATAAAATTTCAAAAAAAGCGCTGGAAAGTTTTTCAAAAAAATTTTTTTTCAAATTTTCTTACTAAGAAATTTCCTAAGAATTTTTTTTTATGAAAAATATCTAAGTTTGAAAAAAAAATTTTTTAATTTCTGCGGCGATATTTTGTCTCGGCGATATTTCAGGCGGCGATATTTCGGCGGCGATATTTTGTCGCGGCGATATTTCGACCGGCGATATTTCGGCGGCGATATTTTGTCCCGTTCCGTACAAATTATGCCGAATTTATGGTTTAGCCCCCCCCCCCCCCCCCCTCTAGGGGTTTTTCTCCATTTCAAAATTTTCATTTTCCATTTCTTACGCACTTCTACTATAATCATGTCCAGACATTTGCGCCTCGGACATTTGGCCTATGTCCAAAATCGAATTTAAATTTGAGTTTTTTTAATTCCTGATAGTCTAAACAGCATTTAAGTTAAGAAAACACGGTCTTTTGCTTCATTAGGACAATAATACGGTGAACCCAATTTTGGACATAGGCACAAATGTGGGGTAACCACTTACAAAATAGTACAAATTTTATTACTTTTGAAAAATGTCATATCTTTTTCAGTTTGCCAGTGCCATGTGGTGGTGGTGAGCAAACGAGCGGCGATGAAGTGAGTGAATTTGTTGGCTTATATTATCAACAGATTCATTTAGGTCATTAAAATTTCGAAAATTTTAACTTGAACAACGAAAAACTTTAAAAAAAATTTATTTTTTTTTTTGAAATTTTTGTTTTTTCTTATCCTCACCCAAATTAAAAAATTTTTCACAAACTTTCTATAACATCCCTCTCCCCTTTTGTAGGTGGCCAAAAAGCTGCAAAAATTGGACTGCCAACGTGACACAGCGGCGCTGCTCAACGGAACGCCAATTTACGGATTTGCCAAAGGGTCGGTGAATTGCAATGTGAAATTGGCCGAACTCATTGACGAACTGCGCCCACTGTTGCGTGAGTTTTTTCGGTGTCTTGGAAAAATTTCGGAAATTTTTTTTTTGATTTGCAGGCGATGCCATCGAGGATGTCAACAAGTTGGATTTTTGGATACGATTTAATGCGAAAATTTGAAAATATTAACTTTTTTTAGGGTCAAAGTGTGGATTCAATTTCTGATCCCCAAAATTGAGGTCAGCATTTCTTGGCTTTTTATTGGGTGGAAAAAACCCAATTTTTTACATATTTAATATTGTATTGGTGTAAATAAAAACAAACAAATTTCAGGATGGCAACAATTTCGGCGTGTCCATTCAGGTAGGTTTGGAAAAAATGGAAAATTTATTTAAAAAAAACTTTCCAGGAGGAATGTTTGAACGAAACGCGCAACGTGGAGTCAGAGGTGGCCAGTTTCCTTGACCAGGTCAGCGCATCTAGTGAAAAAAATGGGGAAATGAGTTGATTTTTAGGGTACTAACAAAAAAAATTTCGTTCCGTCTTGCAATTTCATTTTGATTTTGTGTTTGTAGATGAGCAAATATTTCACGTCGAGGGCACGGATTGTGACCAAAATTGCCAAATATCCGCACGTGGAGGACTACAGGTAGGCCCAAAAATTTTTATAAAATTGTAAAAAAAAATTCTGGCACATTTTCTAGGCGCGCAATGCTCGACACGGACGAGGTAGGCACATAATTTAACAAATGTTGACTTGTTTTGAATGCTAATTTGTCACCATTTTCAGAAGCAGTTCATCAACATCAGGTCAGTGTGCTGTGCCGGGTCCGTAGCGGGGGTCGTCCATCTAAATTTTGTGGAATTTAAAAAATATGAATTTTGGGTGCCTAATTTTTTCAAAAATAAAAATACATCAAGCCCCAGCACTTTCGAGAGTTAAATTTCCAATGCGAAATCGCATATTTAGCATCCAGTTGATACTTATTATATGCTTAAATTGACCGAAACTGACAATCCCCCGCTTCCGTATGAATTTTTGAAAAATATTGAAAATTTACTTCAAAAATGATTTTTATAGTAATTGACGCTCTATTATGGGTGAATTCAAAAAAAAGTATATAATTCCACTCTTAATTAGTAGTGCATTTAATCTCCCTCTGTCCTCCCGCCCAAATTTATTTAAATAAACGGGTTTTCAAATCAGTAAAATGCTGACCAATTCATTTTTCTGGGACACTAAATTTTTGTTTCCCCCCCCCCCCCACAGATTGGTCATTATCGAAATGCGCAATCACTTCGCCACGCTGTACGACATGCTGATGAAGAACATTGACAAGATCAAGAAGCCGCGCTCGTCCCACGCGGAGCACATGATGTACTAATTGGCCATTGGGCCCACGTTAATTGAGCGGCGGCGGATGGGACGGAATGGTGCGAAAATTGGCGGGTGTTTAATTGATTGATTGATTGATCGACGATTTTATAATTGATGAATGATGTTTGAATTGAAATGATCATTATCAATCATTATTAACTAATTGTTTCTTATTTTCTCTCTTTTCATGACAAATCACACATTCATTCATCCATCCATTCTTTTCTCCTTTCTGCTGCTTTTATACTGTTTCTATCGTCTCCCATATTTTTTTGTCAATTATTTTTGTTGCATGAAACGCCAAAAAAATTTGATTGTTCGTAATAAAGGCTGACACACCGATTATGTTTAGTTGTGCTCATTGATTGTCGAATTGTCGTACACATCAGAGATGTGTGCCAACGCCCTCAAAAAATTTCGACATTTGGGAAATCGGGAATCAGACTGCCCAAAAAATTTCAAAATCGGGACGGGATTCCGGCGGCCCAAAAAATTGCGGAAATCGGCATGCCAACAACCCCTAATAGACATAAATTTGTAATACTGTAGTTCCCCCCCCCCCCCCCCCCCCTCCCCGTTTTCGGAAAAAAATTTCAAAAATTTTTTGCCATAAAAACAAGTTTTCAAAGTCGAACCACAGAAAACTTGTTTTTATGGCAAAAACAATTTCGAAATTTTTTTCCGAAAACGGGGGGTGGGGGGACAAACTACAGTAATACCCATAAATTTTGTAAAATTTAATTTGGAGCTGTTAGACACAAACTTTTAGTATGTATCGGAACCCGTCAGCAGTTGGGGCCCACACTTTTGTTTTTTCCACCATAACTTTTTTCTTTGACATCCAAATCAAACAATCTTGGTATCATTCGAAAGCCCTTCACATTCTCTATTAGCCTTACAAAAAGCGAAAAGATTTTCTGCATGGAAAAAATTATTAAGAAAATTTTTCAAAAATTTGGACTTTTTTGCAATTTTCATGTATAAATTTTTTGGAAATTGTCTAATCGCGAAGCAGTAATCTAAATATGTTAAAGCTTTCAAATGATACCCAAGTTTACTCTTTTTAGGCCAAATTCGAATCCCGAATTTTAAAATTATAATTTTGGTGTGTGGCTTAAAGGTTCGGGCAGGGACGGTCCTTGGATTCTTGGGCGGGGGGGGGGGGGGGGGTACCTCCCCCGGGCTACGACCGATTTTTTTTTTTTTTTTGCTTTTCACCATTTTTTTGCGGCGGTTTTTCCAAAAGACTTTTGGGGAACAAGGGGTCCGGCGGTGCCGATAGGCGTCGCCGGGAAAATTTTTGCATTTTATAATGCGAATTGTTAACGAATTTTGTCCAAAAAATGACAAATTTTGCGATTTTGAGCCATTTTTAACAGATTTTCATCAAAAAATTGTGCATTTTTTAAGAATTTAGCGAAATTTTTTGGAAAATTCTAAGTCTGGGGGGGGGATACCAGCAAGGAAAATCAAAATTTTCAGGAAAATACTAATTTTTTCTTAAAAATTTCGGGTGCGGAGGGGCCTTGGGGGGGGGCGGTACGTACCCCTACCCCCCCCCCCCCCCTGGGACCGTCCCTGGGGGGTACCTCCCATCGGGCCTTTTTTTTTTTTAAATAAAACAAATTACCGAAAGCATTAAATACTTGATAATATAATGAAACCAACACAAATGGCACAAGGTAAATGGCAGAGATTAGCCAAATCCATGCAATTACGAGTGCAACCTGTCAAAAAAAGTAATATTTTTTCAATTAGCCTAAGAGGGGATCCGGCGGTGCCGATAGGCGTCGCCGGGAAAATTTGTGTACTTTAAGCTATTTGTTAATGAATTTTGTCCAAAAGTGACAAATGTTGAGTCATTTTTAGCAGATTTTCTTCAAAAATTGTGGATTTTTTGAAAAATTTGGGTGAGGTTAGGTCTGGGGGTGAGTACCAGAAAGGAAAATCTAAAATTTTCAGCAAAAATACGATTTTTTCTTCTCACATTGGATATCCTAAATATTTTTTGAAGAGAACAACCAAAATTTTAACTTTTTTTATTTTTATTTTAAAAAGTACTGGTACAAAAGTGGCACAAATGATTTGACAATTTTCATTCATATTAAAGTACCGTATTTTCTATAATGCTTTTCAACCTCCCTCAAAAGGGGGGCTTTGTTTGAGGGGGGGTCGTCTAATTTAGGGGGGGGGGGCTGTATTATGAGAAATACGGCATTTCCTCTTTTTTTGGCAATTTTATTATGATGCACTTTAAAATTGGGAGCGACTAAACAAAAATATATTTTATTTTTTAATTTACATAATTTACTGACACAAAATGGCACAAATGGTGCATCATGGCAATTTAATCTCATCTAAATTGAAATATTTATTCGAATTATTTTGATCTAATTCATTAAAAATTAGAGAGAGAATTCTCAAAATTTTTGAATGTCCTTGGCGTTGTGTCGCTTTTTCTCGGCATTTTTTTCCTTCACAAATTTGTAGGCCCGAAAAACGATGGAGTAGCACCAGACGAAAATGAGCAGGTACAAAGCAAGCAGAACCAAAAAGAATCCAATTAATGCTCCTGTTGTAAATCCGGCCATTTGTTGACGAAATTGGTCTTAAAAAAATGGGGCAAATTAGTGGCCGGCATAATGCCACAATCTAAATATTTGCCAATGTTCTTGGCACATGAAAATATTGTTTTTCCTAAAATACAGCCCTCCCCCCTGAAATACTCCCCCGTTTACTAACCCCCCCCCCCCCCCCCCCTCTAGATTAGTGCCCCCCCCCCCCCCAAAAAAATACATAGAGCCTCCCTTCTGCTGAGGTGGCTTCAAAAATGAAGCCCTCGGGGGCTCGGAAGCTAAATTCAAGGGAGAGAACGAAGTGTTGGGCCCAGCTTTACCAAGTTTTTGCCATTTAAAAAAAGATTTAAATTGGAAATGTTTGGCGCAAAACCTTTTAACAAATGCGGGTCATAAAATTTCCAAATTTCACCCGATGGCCCTTTCTTGATTTATATTTATAAAAAATAAAATAAAATCATTTTTTTTTAATATTACAATACCTGTAAAGCCTCCAATTATTGTGAGTGGCAATTGAATCCACTTAATATATAAATATATATTTATTTTATTTATTATTTTTATTGATATTTTTATTATAAATTTTCAAATTTAATAAAACAAATAAAAACATACAAAAACATACATTAATAACCAAGAATGGCAAATACATTTTGTGGGTTCTTTTACCACGCATTTCGCCCACAATTATCGGAACACTTTGAGCGAATAACAAAAGCATCTTTAATTAAAAAATAAAATTTTTTAAATAAATTTGTAAAATAAAATAAATAAATATTACCAAATTGCAAAAAAATAAATAATAAAATTTCAATAATAAATTACAAAAAATATTTTATAATTAAATTTGTTTATAATTTTTAATTAAATTAAATTAATTTTATTAGACTAAAACAAAGAAATTTGGTTATAATTAAATAATTACCGAAATATCATTCGAAATGGTATAAGCATTAAATATTTGATAATATAATGAAATGAACAATGATGGCACCATAGAGATGGCAGAAATTAGCCAAATCCATGCAATTACCAGTGCAGCCTGTCAAAAAATGAATTAGTTAGCTAATTGTATATAATTAATTAACTAATTAATTAATAATTTTACGGCTGTCATGTGAAAGCCGCAACAACACATCCATTTGTCAACGCAGCTAAAACAACAGTGCATTTGAATGCTTTGGAAGCTAAATTTTAATATTTTATTAAAAATAAAATGGGTTACTTGTAGAGATCGGCCTGGACTTGGGGATCCAGGCCTGGATTTTCCTGGATATAGTCAAGTCATTTTTTGGCAACCTAGATTTTCATGGACCTGGATTTTCCTGGATATGGCTCAAGTCATTTTTTGGCAACTTAGATTTTCCTGGACCTGGATTTTTATCCAGGAAATCCAGGTTCAGGTCAAATAAGAGAAAAAAAATTCCAGGTCCAGGTTAGGAAAGAAAATATGGATTTTCTTGACAATATTTTTATGTTATTTCGGGTAACCCTTTTTAATGATTAAATCGATTTTTAAAATAAATTATTATTTTGTCAATTAGATAATCTTAGATTTTCCTAAGAAATTAAATGGTTTTTCAACATTTTTTGGTTTTTAAATAAATTTTAAAAGAATTCCAGGCCCAGGCCTGGGTCCAGACCATGACAAGGCTGGATTCTGGATTTCTGTCCAGGAAAGCCAAGTTCAACATGAAACACAAGTCTAGGTCCAGTTTAAAGGCGTTCTTGAAATAAAGAAAATCAAAGTTTTAAAAAACAAAAACAAAAAAACCCCCCAAAAATGGATCTAAAATTAAAAAAGTTTTAAAATTTTATTTTTCTTAAATTTAATCATTTCTCATTTATTAAGGATTTTCAATTTATATTGCCAAAATTTTCCAAATCCATGTGTCTTTTCAGGGACTTAAGCAAATAAATTTAAAAAAATTTAAATGGAAAAATTTAAATTCAATTTAAACATTTTGAAATTAAAACCGATGAAAAATAATTTAAAAACAAAAAATTCATCTCTTTTAAAATAAAAATGGTTAACCCATTTTTTGATTATAGTGAACTTTTTGTTTACACAAAAGTTGAATGGTATAAACACATAAAATAAAATGGCCAAACTCATGTGATTTGATTAGACAAATTTTTGTTTTCAATTTTCGATGAAATTGAAAAATTTATCAAATTTCTTTCGGTCGAAACAATTAAAAACAAAAACTTTAAACAAAAACAATTAAACGAAAAGATGGATCGACTTCATTCCCGGTAATTATCTTTGTCTAAAAATTTGAGTTAGAAGTGAAATTTAGCGAATTGAATTGATTTGAGTGGCAAATAAATAAAATTGAGATTGAAATGAAACTAATTGAAACTACAAAAAATCAAAGGCTATAATTTTTAAAGTAATAAAAAATAAACTTATTTTGGCATTTTTAAAGAAAATTCGACTCAGTTTTCCCATTCTCCAAAATAAATAATTTATAATGAACATATTTTAATTTTCTCAAAAGAAAATTTATTAATTTGTGTGGAAAGGCTTGCGCTGATTTTTCCGTATAAATTGTCAAATTTATTTAATTGTCATTATTTGGCCAAATCCGGCACTTTCGAATGGGGTCATTAAAATTGCGACCGATTCCGACAATTTTCTGGAAAAAGTTGTTAATTAGTGTTTAATTGTTGTAACGAAATTCTGTCATTTTTGGGGCATTCGAATTCAGATTTTCTGAGTTTTTGGGGCCTCAGAATTTGAATTTGGTTTTCTGAACTTCCAAGAAAAGTTTGAAATTTCAAAAATAGAATTTTGAAAGTCATATTAATATCCCGAAAATCTGTTTTTTCATTTTTATTAATTCACTATTTAAAAAAAATTTCAAAAATTCTGACAAAATTGATTTTTGTAAAATTACGGATTGCGGATTACGGGAAATTACGGGGTTTTTGGACCCCCCATAATTGCGGATTACGGATTTCCGGTAACTGAGAAAACCGCCGTAATTACGGATTACGGATTTCCGTTAATTGCCAATCCAGTTGCGTGCAGAGATAAATAATTTTTAAAACCAAAAATCTTGTCAAGAAAAAATAAATAAATTTTAGAGATGAATTTTTGAGAAAATTTTTCATTTCTTATTGGTGTATTTTTGAAAATCTTAGGTTCGATTCTTAGGGGGCGTATTTTTGGTCTTTATTGTATTTTTGTTAAATGGCAATTTAATCTCATTAAAATGCCGTATTTCCTATAATACAGCCCCCCCCCCCCCCGAATTAAAGTCCCACGTTTGAGGGGGATGGAAAAAATCTCGCCGTCGAAATTTTAAAAAATTTCAACTTAGAAATTCTTGAAGAAAAACCTTAGAAAATTTCTTATAAAAATGCGATTTTTTCATGAAAAATTCTAAATTTCTAATTTCTAATATTTTTTCTTCATGTTGATTTGAATTATTTTTGTATATCGTATTTGCTAAAATCGAACCCCCAGGGCTTTATTTTCCAACCCCCTTAAAAAAGGGGGCGAGGGCTCTAATTCAGGGGGTGCCTGTATTTTAAGAAATACAGTATTTATTACTGTATTTTAAGAAATACAGTATTTGTTACTGTATTTGAGTAAAAATTGTGTTTATTAAAATTATAAAAATTTGATTAACAAATTCGGGTCCACTGCGTTTCGGCGCTGGCGTTTCGGCGCTGGCGTTTCGGCGCCGGCGTTTCGGCGCTGGCGTTTCGGCGCCAGCATGTTTTTCCACTATAACTTTCTATAACTTTTTTCTTTGTAAACCTAATCCAACAATGTTGGTGTCGTTCGAAAGCTTAATCTATTTAGAAGCTTTTTCTAAGCTATTGCTTCGCGATTAGACAAATACCAAAAAAGTTATACATGAAAATTGCGAAAAGTCGAAATTTTTGAAGTTTTTTCTTCATAAAATTTTTTCCAGGCTTAAAAATCTTTTAGTTTTTTGTTAGGCTAATAGAGCATGTTAAGAGCTTTCGAATGATACCAAGCTTATTGGATTTGGATGCCATAGAAAGAAGCTTAAGTGGAAAAAAGAGCTGGCGCCGAAACGCCAGCGCCGAAACGCCGGCGCCGAAACGCCAGCGCCGAAACGCCAGCGCCGAAACGCGTGGGTCCCACAAATTCTATACGCCATCAAATTTGAATGTTTTTCTTGGCGTTGTGTTGGTTTTTCTCGTCATTTTTTTCCTTCACAAATTTGTAGGCTCGATAAACGATAGAGTAGCACCAGAAGAAAATGAGCAGTGTCAATAGAATTCCAAATAAATAGCCAATAATTATTCCTGTTGAATATCCGCCCATTTGTTGACGCATTTGGTCTTTAAAAAATGTGCCAAATTAATGGCCGGCATAATGCCACAATCGACGTGTGAGATTGTTCAGTGACCCACAGGCGCCGCCAGAAAATTTTGGGGGATTTAGGGGGATAGTTTGCTAATTGTTACCAGATTTGAGCTAAAAAGGCCAATTTTTTGTTTTAGTCTTAAGTTCTGATTCAGGCCCGTACCCAGAAAAAAAGTAAAATGGGCATCCGTTTTTTTTTGTTGTACATTTTACTGAAATGTGATAAGAAAATTGTGCAAAATTTCAAATTTTGCCCATTTTTTTTTGAAAAATTTGTAATATATGGGCATTTTGTGATTTGTTAACAAATTTTCACTAAAAATTGTTAATTTTGGGTCAATTTTTGTGACTTGAAAGTAGAGACCGGACAAGAGGGTCGGTCGAACGGTTTCGGTTAAAAACCGAAAAAAAACCGAAACCGAAAAAAACCGAAAAACCCAAAAAATTCTCGGTCGAACGGTTTCGGTTAAAAAACCGAAAAAAACCGAACCGAAAAAAACCGAAGAAAAATTTTCGGTATATCGTTTCGGTTTCGGTTTTTTTTGAATTTTTATATTTTTTCCAAAAAAAGCAATAAAACATTTTTATTAACAGAAAAAGCTAAAGATCACCTCTGAACTAAATTGTAAAGCTATTGAAGCTCTATTGAATGGTGTACTAAAGTTTGGAAAATGACAGAAAAGGCAGTCAAAAAAACATGTTTTTGCTCCTTGATTCTAAAAAAACCACAGATTAGTTTTAGCGATTTGGTGCCCTTTTTGACGTTTTTTTCCCGAAAAATTCAAAATTCAAAAAAATCTCAAAAATACACCCCTAAGAAATGATCTAAAAAAATTCAGAGAATATACCTTTATGAATTGAAAAATTTTCACAAAAATTGTTCGCCAAAATTCATTTTTTTCGGGACCCACGCGTTTGGGCGCTGGCGTTTGGGCGCGGCCGTTTGGGCGCTGGCCTATAAACATATTAAGATTTCGAATGTTACCAAAAATTTGGATTTGGATGACATAGAAAAAAGTTATAGAAAGTTATAGTTGAAAAACATGCTGGCGCCCAAACGGCCGCGCCCAAACGCCAGCGCCCAAAATTAAGTTTTTTGAATTAGTTTTACGTGTTTTGCTCCCTAAAAATCATTATAAAAAAAATTTAAATGCCTTTTTTCGTGCCTTATTCGTGATGTTTGTGCCTTTTTTCAGTGCCATTTTGCGCTTTTTGGTGCCTTAATTGCCAGCTCTAGCCATAACTTTAGGGCCGGCAGTGCTGATAAGCGCCGCCGGGAAATTTTTTTGTAATTTTAATGCTATTTGTTAGCAGATTTTGTCTAAAAATACCAAATTTTGAGATTTTGCACTAATTTTTTAAGAAAAGATAGCTTTTTGGGGGGGTCGGCGGTGCCGATAGGCACCGCCGGAGGAAAATTTTAAGAATTTTTAATGAATTTTGTTAAAAAAATGGCCAACTGATTGTCAAAAAAGTCGGTCGATTGTTTCGGTTTTTTAATTATTTCGGTCGAACGGTTTCGGTTAAAAAACCGAAAAAAACCGAAACCGAAAAAAACCGAAAAACTCAAAAATTTCTCGGTCGGTTTTTTTCGGTTAAAAACCGAAACCGAAAATCGAAAAATACCGAAAAAACCGAAAAAAAAACCGACCGGTCCGATCTCTAGTTGGCACGTTTGGGCCCCAGCATATTTTTTCACTATAATTTTTTATAACTTTTTTCTTTGTCATCCAAATCCAATAAACTTGGTATCATTCGAAAGCTTAACATGTTTAGAAGCTTTTTTTATGCTATTGATTCGCGATTAGACAATTACCAAAAAAGTTATATTATGAAAATTGTAAAAAGTCGAAATTTTTTTTTTTTTAATAAATTTTTTCCAGGCTTAATTTTTTTTTTGTTTTTTTAGTAAGGCTAATAAAGCATATTAAGAGCTTTCGAAAGATACCAAGATTGTTGGATTTGGATTACAAAGAAAAAAGCTATAGTGGAAAAGCTGCTGGGGCCCAACCGTGACGGCTCAACTGAGCGGTTCCGTTTATAAATAAATAATTTTATTTTCAAATAATGATATAATTTTATATAAATGCAATTTAACTCAAAATAAACTAAAAATACTTTTTTTTTTTTGTAACTGCATTGAAATGGTTTATTGATAGGTGAGTGCTCATTTGCGCCTCCACATTTGCGCCTACTACATTTGCGCCTCCACATTTGCGCCTACTACATTTGCGCCTCCACATTTGCGCCTCCACATTTGCGCCTCCACATTTGCGCCTACTACATTTGCGCCTCCACATTTGCGCCTCCATATTTATATAAAATAATTTAAATACTCAAAAATATTTTCTATAATACATTTAGTTGGACAAACCACAAAACATTTATTTTTTATATTTTCTTTGTTTTTGTATTATTTTCTTGTTTTTTATTATTTCTTGTTTTTTTTAAAAAGATGCTCAATCGATTGGTAAGTCGAAATGACAGTGCGTGTAAATGTGTAATCCATCTTTGATCATCACGCTGATTAGGACCAAGCTGATCAAATTGTTCAATCAGATTTTTGATGGCTCGATCTTTGGTATTCCTCTTCATCTTTGATTTTTAATATGAAACTTAAATTTGAATTTTAAAAATTGTCAAGTAATTATTAATTTACGTTGATAGGGGGGGGGTTTAGGTGCTGAAAAGCGTTTGTTGAAGCTTGAATGAAAGCCTTCCATTCCATTATTGGTTCTTCCAAGATCTGCAGTTACCGAATCATGCATGTTCCAGGTTTCAGGAATAAAATAAGCAGGTCTTCGGTTTCCGTCGTCATCAAGGCGAAAAAGATATGTTCTTAAAAATTCTAACGAAAAGCTATATTATAGTTAACACTCCGGGGTCCGGCTGACGGCCCAAAACCTGCATTTTAGAAAACTATACGTTTGGAAATAATCATAAATTGGTAACGCTTGCTGTGGTGCAACATTTCGAAGAATTTGATAGCCGAGCTCGACATCATTTCGAGAAAGGAGAGAAAGCGTGGCCAATGATCTAATTGCTTTTCGAAATTCATTATCTCGTAAGTAAAGTTGCGTTAAGCCTGCTGACTGCACACGCCTATTTACTGCTTGGGCAAGTTGGAATAAGCAATGTCTGATACTGCTGTCGGGCCACACGTAAAGGAATGCGGTTTTTGCGCCTAAGATTTCATATACTTACAAACTAAATTAAAATATAGACCAGTTTCGAAATCCAGCATAAAGCTTTCAGGCACTGCTTCTTTCAAACGGTCGCGGATTACGGTAAAAACACGCCTATAGGTATCACTCATACGATTTGCCATGAGAATATAAGCACATGGTATGCTTGAATGCTGAACAATGACGTTTAGTGTATATAGCTGCAGGAAATTTGAGGGGCGCACTGAATGGATTAACTTATGAAAAATATTTCAAAGGAAAAATTCACTTTTAAATGTCCCGTCGCCTGCCCAATTCGGGAATTGTCGAAGCCGGTTAAGACCATTTTCACTTGCAAAAATAAAAAAAAACGGTTCCTCGATGTCATGTTCTCTCGAAATCCCACCGTAAAAAATTATCTCCCCTTTTATCTGTAACAAATGGTCTCTGAAAAACTAATAATTTTAAGTAGAGTTGTTGAAAATACGTTAAGTTCGATTTCCAATGGGTTTACAGCATCGACTGTAGCACGGCCAGGAACTTGTCGTTGTCTCTCCACAGACATTCTGGCCGCTTTGTAGCTTGGCATTTAGGAATCATTGGATTAAAAAAGAGCGAACATGACTATAATAACACATATTAAGCCTCGCGCACTATGAAGAGCTGCTTGATTAAAAACAAAATTTGTGATTTTTATATCCATTAAGGCAAAACAATGGAAAAGAGAAAGGTGAAAAATTCAAAGGCCGACCTTGGACTTTTGATGCTTTACGCAGTCAAAGGAGAAGGAAAACAGGAATTGTTTGGATGTGCTTGATTTTTTTGACATACTCGCACCGTTAACACGTAGTAAGAGAAGCAATTTGAAAATAAACTTTTGTTAATGGCTTCTATGAATGTAGAAAAGGAGTATTTGATAGTCAGTAGTTTTTGAAAAAATATGCGAAAACAACGGGTAAATGTTCGGGGCGCAAATGTGGGAGGCGCAAATGTGGAGGCGCAAATGTAGTAGGCTGCAAATGAGGAGGCGCAAATGTGGAGGCGCAAATGTAGCAGGCGCAAATGTAGCAGGCGCAAGTGTGGAGGCGCAAATGTGGAGGCGCAAATGTGGCACAACCTATTGATACCCTAGTGGGGCTTTAACGTTTGATTTGTGGTTTGGTCACAGTTGAGACACTTTTCAATTTTGAAAATATGAATTGGCATTTTGTTTATTACGCCAATGATTATTTTTCGGTCTACTTCGGTTGGGCGCGCACGGTTTGGCGCTCACGTTTGGGCGCGCACGGTTTGGCGCCAGCACGTTTGGGCGCCGGCACGATTGGGCGCCAATATTCCAACAATTTTTTAATTTGTTTTTTTATTAAAAATATTTTAAAGCGACTATAAAATTTCCAAAAATAAGGCAATCATATGTTTTAGTGGTCCCTAAATTTTTTTTGAAACTTTTCTGAAAATTCTAAAAACATGTTTCTATTGCTCTTTTGAGGCGTGCGTACGAATCCGGTCTCATTTTTGGTCAATTCCGAACCCCTTACCCGAATTCGAACAAAAAACGAAAAAATCAAATGTTCTAATTTCATATTTTGGTTCACACGTTGTTTAAATTAGGGTTAGACGGGTCCGGGTATTTGGGCAAAAACCGGGTCCGGGTATTGCCGGGTATTGAAAAGCCGGGTACCGGGTCGGGTACCAGTTTTAAAACCGGGTCCGGGTCCGGGTACCCGGTAAAACCGGGTATTTAAAAATTTATAAAAAAATCCATTTTTAAAAAATTTAATGAAAATAAAAGCTTATACTTTTAAAAAAGCATGAAAAATATAAACGCTTTATTATTGCCCAATTTTTTATTATTAGTTAAACCATTTTTGCAGTGATTTTCCAAAAAAAATTTTTGGGAGCAGGGGCGGTCCGGTGGTGCCGATCAGGGATGGCATTCCGAGGCCCCAAAAATTTTCGGAAATCGGAAGTCGGAAATTTTTCAAAAAATATAAATATAGGTAATAAAAAAATTTTCTAAATATTTTAATAGACTAAATTTTTTAATTCTTAAACAAGTAAAAGGTGATTTAAAAAATGTTTTTGGTATATTTGAATATCTTGCCTGAAAAAATTATTCAATGATTTTATCAAAAATTTTTTTTTATGTCATTTTACATTATTTTAGAATATTTTTGGGAAAAAGAGTGATTATTTACACGTTTTTTTGCGGAGCACTTTTTCAAAATAGGCGCCGCCGGGAAAAATTTTAAAAATTTATTTCTGTTTTGATTTGGAGCTTTCTTTACGTAATGATAAAATATCAATTTTCAATAAAATCTTTTAAAAAAGTTTAAAAGAGTTTGAAATGAGGAAGAATTTAACCTGAGAAATAACGCACAAAATCCAAGAGACTAACCACTAAGCCATATGAGCATTAATTTAGCCCATTTCTAAAGTAATATTAATTAAATTGAAAAAATTTCCTCGAACTTTTGTCAACATTTTGACCCTGACCCCCATTCTTACCAGTCTATTTTAGTACCCGGTTGGACCCGGACCTACCGGGTCGGGTACCGGGTATTGGATTTTCAAAAAACCGAGTCCGGGTCCGGGTAGTGAAAAAACCGGGTATCCGGGTCTGGGACCCGGTCGGGTACCCGGACCCGTCTAACTCTAGTTTAAATGGACGGAAACGAAGTGAAAATCATCATTGCTTCAATAAATGATCATTTAGAGTATTTTTAGACCAAAAATACGAAAATAAAAAAGTGAATTTTCGACTTTTTGATCGAATTCGGGTCACATTCAGAATTGGTCGAAATTGATGCCGGATTCGTGATCAGCGACCCTGAAAACCCTTAGAAACATGTTTGCATGATTTTTGAAAAAAAAAATTTTCAAAAATGTTCGAATTCGGGTTAGGGGTTCGGAATTACATTTTTAATTAAAAAAAAAATTAAAAAATTGTTGGAATATTGGCGCCCAAACGTGCCGGCGCCCAACCGTGCGCGCCAACTGAGCGGTTCCGTTATTTTTGTTGCCGCTTTTTTCCCGTTTTTTACCGTCCATTGGGGGTATATAAATGCATTGTTTTTGTCCGCTTCCTTTCACTTTCATTCCGTCCCACTCATTCATCACTTTGGCCATGATCACTTTGCTGCCTCATTTATTTCCTGCTGCTGTCCATCTGCTGTTTGTTGTCATTGTTTCTGCTTCTGTTCTGCTTGTCATCCTCTCTCAATGCTGCTGTTGCGCCAAAAAGGTGACGACCACGGCACTTCCGTTCATCACTTTTTTCAATAAAATAAAAATATTCCCCCAATTTTGTTTCAGAAGAAATTGGACCCGAAGAAATTTGCTGATGGTAAGTGAATGAAGCGACGGCGGATGGAAAAGAACACACTTCTGCCAATCGTTAAATTATTGGGATTCTGACAAAAATTGTTCGAACTTAAGTCGGTACTAATGTGGTTTACAGACCATAAAAAATAGTTTTTATAAATCATACATTTAAAGATTTCTAAAGTATCCTTAAGTCTATAACTGAGCCGTGTTACATTTCATTTCGAACCGCCGCTGAAAATTCGTGTGAAATTTTACATAATTTTTGCAAAAAATTTTTTTGATGGTTGGCAGAATGAGTCAATTATCATTTCTTAATCACCATTCAAATTGATCACATTTTTGCAACATTTTCAGCTGACGACTCCAAGTATTCAACGCTGGGCGGTCTGAATTCGAACATTTTCGTCCAGAATCGGCAGCGGTCAGCGGCGGCGCCAACAGGTGTGATCAGTGATCAGTGATTGGATTGGCAATGGCATTTTGTGCCGTTAAAAACAATGCTTTTGCCCCTCCCCTCTTTCAGCGGGCCTGACCCAAATGCAACAGAATCTGCAAAAGGACTCCAAATTCTCTGTTCAAATGGTGCCGGTTCCGCAACAGCAACAGATGACGATGGGCGGCGGCGCCATGGATGGACTGGCGCAGACATATTTTACATCGAAAAATCCGGCATCGATTGCGGCACCAGGTCCCGTCCGAGAGCAATCAACCGATTGGGAGGAGAAGGGCACACAGAATTTTTGGAACTACCCACCCCATCGGCACTTTTATGACTGAAATTTCGAGAATTTCGCTCTAAAAATGCGAGACGATGTGAATTCTCGATTTTAATACACTGAAAACCCAAGAAATTTTTCTTGATTTAGAAAATTGTGTCTTAAAATCGGGGTTTGACTTTTCCTTTGTGCCATAAATTTTCTACATTTTTTCAGCACAAACACCGTTGAGCCGTGGTGGACAGCAAATGCAGATGCTGAACATGAATGATCCGAACATTTCAATTCAAGTGTTGCCACATCAGACCGGCATGCCCACCCCTGGAGCAGGTGTGGCTGGACGGAATTTACCGAAAAATTTGCCGGATTTTCAAAAAAAAAAAATTTTTTTTCAGGAGGCGGCACTGGCAACACAGTTTGGATTGTTGTCCCGGAGCCGAACTATGGACGCAGACGACGCTGAAGGCAGAAAGAAAGAGAGAGGGAGAATTACTGTATTCGGATGTTCGGATACGATATGTGATCATTTTGTACTACGATATGTTGTGATAATTTTGTGCTACGGTATGTCGCTTCTGTACACCGTATCCATCTAGGTACATGGTAATATTAATTGTGTGTTGTGTCGTCATTGTATATATGTATATAAAAACCATATTTCATTGTTTTTCTTCGTCTTTTTAGCTTGCAAATTTCTTTAGTATGTTTTGAAGAGCTTAGAAATTTTACATTGAAAATTGCACGGCATTTTGAGTAGAAATGTGAATTGAAAAATAAAATTTTTCGTTGAAATCCGGATTAGGGATTTGTTTTGAATGTCAGATTCATGTTCATCGACCCACAAATTCAGAATTCTTACGAATAGGGGTCGAAACCCAAATTGGGACCCTTTTGAGAATGCATTTTTCTAATAACTTTTTGATATTTTTCGTGGAAATTTAAAATCTCCGTCCATTAACAAAAAGCCACACTTTTTGGCAAAACATACAATTACAAAAATTCCGAAACTTTTCCTAATTCATCCGACATTTATACAACGACTCACAAATTATATGTACAATCAGAGATATTTGGAACATATTACAGACAAATCGGATCAAATAGAAATGGTTGAGCATAATCAAATACAATGCAATTAGTGATCAATTAATGTCTTCCGAATAAATCCATCCGCCGCTTTTGGCCATTGATTCGCTCTCTTTGTGCTGTCACATCTGCTGCTGATCATTTTGCTGTCTGAAAATGGGAAAAAAACATTTATTTTTGATCAAATTCCTTAAATTTTTCTTTACCCATCGGTGCCCTCCGACGCGTGTCGCCCAATGTCCGTCGCCGTTGCACGAAAAATGTCCACCATTTCGGCATTTCCGCTCTCTTCCGCCATTTCCCGCGCACTTTTGCCTGAAATGGGAAAACAAAATGAAAAATAATAATAAATTGGCCACTTCCGCTGCTGCTCACCCTCCATGTTCCGTTTGTTAATGTCCGCGCCGATGGCCACCAAATGCCGTGCCACTTCAGTCCTCTCGTTGCTCACTGCCCACATCAAAGCGTTGTATCCCTCCAAGTCAACATGTTGAAGGTCGGCGCCATGTTCGATGAGGAAATTCACTGAAAATTAGGGAGATTAGATTTTTTGGCATTTTGCCACAATTTTCTTCCCACCGACGGTCAAATGTCCCCAGCAGGCGGCGCCCATCAGTGAGTCGACATGTTCATTTGTTTGTTGGTTGACATCTGCGGCCCACTCCTCCACCAGCAGACGGCACACCTCCAAACTGCCGCCATTGGCAGCGGTCATAAGCGCAAAGTATCCTGAAAATTAGAGACAATTTAATGGCATTTTTAAGTACTGCTGTAAAACCCACCAGTGAAATCCGTTAGCTCGACATTTGCACCATGTGAAAGCAATAAGCGCACAATGTCCACCTGAATTCAAATGGAAATGTTGGAAAACATTTCGCCAATGGAAATTTTCACTTACATTTCCCTTGTAACACGCGTACATCAGTGCTGTTGCCCCATCACCATTCTGAAGATTGATGTTGGCACCATTCTCGACGAGAAATGTGACTGTGGGGAAAAAATGACGGGAAAATTATTCATTTTTTCAAATTTTCGTCTCTCTCTACCAATTTCCGTTTGCGATCTGTCCCAAGCGGCGATCATCAGCGGTGTTATGGCAGAATCCGTTCCCAAGTCGACGTTGGCACCACGCGCGATCAGCACACGGCACAGCTCCAAATTTGCATGGCGCACAGCAGAGTAAAGAGGCGTCACATCTGCACAAATGGGGAAAAACAAAATTATTATGTCAAAACAAATTAAAAGCCGGAATCCATATATTTCGACCATTTTCCGGATTGTGGATAAGAATCCGAAGAAAAAACCCAAATTTCATTTTTCGAGTAGGAAAAGAATTCGAAATTGGTCGAAATGGTGCCGGATTCGTGAACACAGTGATACTCGAAAATCCATGGTAAAACATTCTCAACAACACTCACTCATTCTTTGATCGTTCGCTTCGAAAATGACCGGCTCATTCGGATCTGCGCCCTTCTCCAACTGAAAATGCCATACAAAATTAGTGCGACGATAAGGAAGAAAAAATTTATCAGTCACTACCAAGAGTTCGACAATTCCCCAGTGATGTCGAAAGAAGGCGCTCCAAAGAGCTGATCCTGTTCGGGTGACGCGCTCCACCGGGTCAACCGTCCGCCGCAGCAAAGTGTTCAGCTCGTCGGCGTCCAGCGAATCGATCAGCACACGAAGTTGTTGGATGTTGCCATCGTTGATCAGGTCGAAGAAGTAGTGAGTGCGCGTCGCGAAGTCGTCGTCCACAGCAGCAGCAGCCGGAGCATTAGCAGCAGCAGCGGGAGGTTCAGCATCTGCCTTAATTGTGGGAAAAAAAAATCAGTTTTTGAAAAAAGGAAAAGCTGAGGTTGCGCAAAGCTTGTGTTGGATTTGGATGCAAAAGGAAAAAGTTATAACCAAAAACTTACATGAAAAATATTCCCCATGCGAATCAGGCGAAGTTGAACAGCGACGACGGAATATGCAATGGCAATTATAAATAATAGTGAAAATGGAAGACGAAGACGCAATGAAATGGAGAAAAATGAAAGTGCGCAACGCTTTTATATGCCCAGCATTAAGGGTCAGAAGCAAAAAGTTAGACAAAATGACTCGAAACGCCAAAAAGGGAATGCTTGGGCATATAAAAGCGTTGCGCACTTTCATTTTCCTCCATTTCATTGCGTCTTCGTCTTCCATTTTCGCTATTATTTATAATTGTGCATATTCGTCGTCACTGTTCAACTGCGCTTATTCGCATGGTAAAGTTTTTTTGTTTCTATGAAACCTTTTTAACATTGATGTTTTGGTTGTGATTTCAACACCGAACAAAAAGTTCAATTCCCCTTCATATTCACGAACCGCCTCCCATCCTGGAAAATGTTTTGCACGATATCAACTAAAAATCCGTTTTTCAAAAACTGAAAGTCAACTTTCCACCGGGATTTTCGGGGTCACTGATCCGTGATAATGAAACCCCTCAGAATTCTTTTTCAATAACTGATTTTTTCCCCACAATTAAGGCAGATACTGAACATCCCACTGTTGTTGCTGATGTGGACAACTTTGAGACGCTCACTCTCCGCTTCTTCGACCTGATCAACGATGGCAACATCCAACAACTTCGTGTGCTGATCGATTCGCTGGACGCCGACGAGCTGAACATTTTGCTGCGGTGGACTGTTGATCCGGTGGAGCGCGACAACACCCGATCACGATCAGCTCTTTGGAGTGCTTTTTTACGACAACACACCGAAATTGTTGATCTCTTGGTAGTGAAATGAACAATTTTATCCGTCGGCACTAATTTTGTATGGCATTTTCAGTTGGAGAAGGGCGCCGATCCGAATGAGCCAGTGGCTGACCAAGTGAACAACATAAACACGAGTGAGTGAGTGGTGTTGATGATCAAATCGTTGTTACCATTCATCGAATTCGGGTCCCTGGATTCGGCTCGGAATTGGTCGAAACGGATACCGGAAAATAATTATATTTTTGCTTGCCCTGAAATGGTGTTTCCCCATTTGTGCAGATATGACGCCTCTTTTCCTTGCTGTCCGCCATGCCAATTTGCCGCTGTGCCGTGTGCTGGTCGCGCGTGGTGCCAACGTCGACTTGGGCACGGACTTTGCCACAACGCCGCTGATGATCGCTTGCAGAAGATCGCAAACGGAAATTGGTAGTCGCGACGAAAATTTGAAAAAATGAATAATTTTCCCGTCATATTTTTCTCTTCACAGTCACATTTCTCGTCGAGAATGGTGCCAACATTAATCTTCAGAATGGTGATGGGGCAACAGCACTGATGTACGCGTGCAACAAGGGAAATGTAGGGAAAAATTCGGCACTTTTCCAGTTTATACACCCGAAGCTTTTATACACCCCGGAAAATAGTGGAAGTTTACAAAAAAACAAAGGGGGGACCCTTTTGTTTTTCAAATTTTTTTTGTCATAAAAAGTAGTGAAAAATTGTTTACAGAGGTTTTTGAGGACGCTAATTACTATTACGACATCAATTTTAACCAATCCGAAATCCCTCTCCATAAATTTAAAGTTGTGTGCCCCGAAAAACCAAAGGGGTGACCCTTTTGTTTTTTAATTTTTTTGTTTCCAACATTTCCATTTGAATTCAGGTGGACATTGTGCGCTTGTTGCTGTCACACGGTGCAAATGTCGAGCTAACGGATTTCGAAGGTGGGGTATTACTGTTACAGTACAGTACCCAAAATGCCATTAAATTGTCTCTAATTTTCAGGATACTTTCTGCTTACTGACGCAGCCTTTGGCGGCAGTTTGGAGGTGTGCCGTCTGCTGGTGGAGGAGTGGGCCGCAGATGTCAACCAACAAACCACCAAGAGCGATACACTGCACTGATTTTCGCTGCCAGCCGAGGACATTTGGCCATCGGTGTGAGAGAATTGTGGCAAAATGCCAAAAAATTTAATCTCCCTAATTTTCAGTGAATTTTCTCGTCGAACATGGCGCCGACCTTCAACATGTTGACGTGGATGGACACAGTGCTTTAATGTGGGCAGTGAAGAAAGGGAAGATTGAAATGGCACGGCATTTGGTGGCCATCGGCGCGGACATTAACCAACGGAACATGGAGGGTGAGCAGCAGCGGAAGTGGCCAAATTGTTGTGTTAGCGAGCGTTTTATTCCCCCCCCCCCCATTTCAGGCAAACGGGCGCAGGATTTCGCGGAAGAGAGCGGAAATGCCGAAATGGTGGCCATTTTTCGTACGACGGCACCGGACAATGGGCGACACGCGGCGGAGGGCACCGATGGGTAAAGAAAAATTATGGTTTTTTTTCATCAAAAATAAATGTTTTTTCCCATTTTTAGACAGCAAAACGAGCAGCAACAGATGTGACAGCACAAAGAGAGCGAATCAATGGCCAAAAGCGGCGGATGGATTTATTCGGAAGACATTAATTGATCACTAATTGTATTGTGTTTGTTGATTCGATTTGTCTGTAATATGTTCTAAATATCTCTCTGATTGTACATATAATTTGTGAGTCGTTGTATAAATGTCGAATGAATTTTAAATGGAGAACGAGGTCTCAAAAACGCGAAATAGATTTCTCGAGTCTAGGCCTCGAGACCTGACCGGAGACAAGATACTCAAAAAAATTTAATGGGTTCAAATAGCTAAGGTTTCTCGAGTCGTAATTGCATGTACGTCAAGACTTAGTGCAGGGCCATAGCTGAAAAATTCTCGTGACTTGACACCGAGACAAGACATTACATAGTATCCCAAGATTTGGCCATAAACGCTAAAAGAAAAAGTGCCATAGATTTTCTTCGAGTCGAAATCGGACAGCATTAAATTCAAATCATATTGCATGCCGTTGTTTGAATCACTTCAATTCTATGTTTTGACCAACACATTTTAGGCAAAATTGACGAGCATTTTTTGCGTCAATTTGTCCTTTCGGAATATCGTGGCCAAATTTCGTTGCAAAAATTTCTCGAGAAACGTTTCGGCATTGCGCCCGATTCGGACGGAATTCGGCACAGCACATTGCACTCGTTGGGCAAAGCCATCTGACAGAGAACAAAATTCTCTACAAAATGGCCTTTGGATGGGGTACATGACTATTCACCGACGCCGGTTCGCCGACGGACAATTCGCCGACAAGACGTTTCGCCGACCGACGATTCGCCGATAAGATGTGGGACAGAATGTTTTTAAATAAAAATGAAATAAATCAGAAACTTTCTGGAAAACTATCAATTTAAGAAATACCTATGTCTTTTATTTATTTATTTATCGATAAAGAAAAAATTGCCATCAGAAGGGCGGGGACCACTTACTCTGATGACTGGTCAAAGTCAATAAAATGCCTCAAAAGTTAATAATTGTTTTATTCATTGGTGCTTTGAGAATCAAGAGTCAATTCTAATAATTTTTTAAAGGTGTTTAAGGAGCTAGACATTAATGTTTTATCAAGGGCATTCCAGGCCTTGACAGGTCTGTTAACAAAAGATTTTGAAGATTTTTTAGATTGTAACTTAACATTTAACCGGAAAAAAAACTTATTTCGAGTATTTAGGTTAGTTCTTTTAAGCAGAGACTTTGGGTCCAAATGTGTAAAACCATGTAAAATTTTATAAGTGGTTAGGAGGTCAAAAATTTTTCTCCTTTTTTCAAGAGTAGCTAATTTAAAAAATTGGAGTCGTTGGTCATAGGGAATAATTGGCAGACAACACTTTCTGAAAGCGATTCGAGTAAAATATTTTTGACATTTTTCAATTTTGATATTGAAAATGGATGTCAAACGGTATTAACGATTTTGAGGACCCATAACTTTTTTCAATTTCATTTTTATCCAAAAATTTTTTCAAATTCGTGGGTTACATGCGAGAGGAATCGATTGATATCTATTTTGTCACAATTACATGCGTTTTTACCAGTTGGACGGTTCAGTCCCAAAGCCATTTGGCCATTTCAGTCTCGAGTCTGTAACTCTTCAGGGATTGGTTGCCCAACAAAATTTTTTTCGGATTCTTCCATTACAGACCGAAAGACGTCGATTGATATACATTTGTCCAGTTTTGACTCTGCACAATATGAACGATATTTTCCCTAAAACCAAATTGGGACCCTTTTGAGAATGCAATTTTCTAATAAACTTTTTGCCATTTTTCGGTCTACCTCAGTTCGGCCCCCACGGTTCGGGGTACTTATGCAGTTTAGGCCACATAAAAAATTTTTGTTTTTAAAATTTTTAAAATAAAAACATGTTTCCAGGGGTATTCGGGGCCACTGATCACGGATATGACATCCTTTTCGACCAATTCCGAACCCCGGACCCGGATTCAAACAAAAATCGAAAAACAAAATTTATTTTTAAAATTTCGCATTTGTTTGGGTTGAATTCTAAGTTATTTTATATGTTAGATGTGAACTTTATTGAATTTATGGACTGTTGCATTTTTATTAGTAGATTTAAATCAATTTTGGGCAATAAATGCGAATTTTCAAAAAAAAATTTTTTTCGAGTTTTTGTTCGAGTCCGGGTCCGGGATTCTGAATTGGTCGAAATGGATGTCATATTCATGATCAGCGGCACCGAATACCTCTGGAAACACGTTTTTATCATTAAAAACCAAAGAAAATTGTTATGTGGCCTAAACTGCATAAGTACCCGGTTCGGCCCCAGCATATTTTTCCACTATAACTTTTTATAAAGCGCCAGCGGCGCTGAAATGGCCCCGGTTTACAGTCTCACTGTTACGAAATTTTTTTTAAAGGCCTAAATGGAAAATCCACTCCTGGAGGAAATCAAGTTGGACTGTGGGCTACAACTTGGCCAGCAACCGTTTTGCTCTACCGGTTCTGTCCGGTTCCAAACAAATCACCGAAAATTGGTACCCCAAAAACCGGATATCGGTTTTTCGCGAATAACTCGGCCGGCATTGGTCTGAGCCGATTTCCACCTAAAACGCGGAGTCTCAAAAACGTAAAAGTGTAACTTTTTGAGATGCATCCAATGGTGTTTTTGGATTTTTGAAATTTTCAAAAATTTTCGAGCTAGGCCTCCTCGGCGTTTTTTCAGTTTTTTGGCTATAACTTTTTTTACATTTGTTGCACAGAAAAACAAAGAGCACTTTTGGGTTGCTTCTTTTCAAGAGCTTTCGAATGATATAAAAATTTTTTTGAAAACTCAAAAAAGTTTTTCCCAGCAGGACCGGTTGGTCCAGTGGTGTGTGGTGGGGGCCCCAGGGAGGGGGGCCCGGGTTCAAATCCCATGGTGTGTGGATGATTTTTTATGACGTTTAACTGTGTTCTAAGGGGTTGGAAATATTTTCTAAAATTTTTCTATATTTTTTTCTATTTTTTAAATTTTTTATTTGACGAAAATTGGCTTGGTTTGAAATTTTCATTTTTTGCCCAAGGGAAATTTGGGGGGATTTTCAAAAAATCATAACTCGGTTTAAAATAAGTTTTTTGGAATGACTAAATAATGAAAAAATGCAGAAAAATCGGGGGAATTTTATCATTTTTATTTGGTTATTCTGTATTTAAATTAAAAAAAGTTATTCCATAAAATTCGATTTTTCACTAAAAAATTAATAACTCATTCAAAAAAAGGCGCTAAGGTATAAGAAAATATTGATAAAATCCGCAATTTTTTGCTCTATTTTATAAATTTTATTTGGCATTTTTATCACTTTTTTAAAAAAGTTATAAAAATAAAACTGCTTTTGTAGCCAAAATCCAAAGGGATACCCCTTTGGAAATTTCATGGACACATTTTTTTGCTCTAAAATTTTCAAAAACACATTTTCTTATGTAGTTTGGGTCGCTGATCACGAATATGCACTTTATTTTGAGTTTCAGTAAGTTTTGAATTTTTTTTTAAATTTTTGAATTTTTACAATTTTTTGGCCCTTTAAAATTCAAGGTAAATTTTGAAAATTTATAACTCCTTTTAAAATGGATCTATTTGAATGATTAAATGATTAAAAAATGCAGAAAAATCGGGAGAATTTTATTTATTTTATTAGAGTTTTATGGCTTTAAAAAGAAAAAAGTTATTCTTGAAAAAGTTGAAAAATTCAATTTTTCACTAAAAAATTCAAAACTCCATTATGAAAAGGTGTTTTCACAAACTTAAATATTGAAAAAATCCGCAATTTTTTGCTCTATTTTATAAATTTTATTTCATATTTTTATCACTTTTTTGAAAAAAGTTATAAAAATAAAAGTGATTTTTGGACTCGAGACCATAGGGGTGTGACCAGAATTTTTGAGTTGAAAAATTTTTTCATCAAAAATGTTTCAAAAACATGTCTTTAGGGGTTATTTAAGCCGCTGATCACGAATATGCAATCCGATTTTAATTATGACAACGTTAAGGCCTCAGAATCCCTGCGTAAACTGGGATTCTGAGGCATCATTTTTTGGTGGGGGGGGGGAAGTTCGAATCCGGTCGGTGCAAATCATTTTTTGATTTATTTTCTGCTGAAATATTAAAGGGCGCGAAGCGTCCTTTGAGGCCGCGAAGCGGCCGAATGAAACCCTCAAAATACAAAAAGGGCGCGGAGCGCCCTTTGAGGCCGCGAAGCGGCCGAATAAATTCCTGAAATATAAAAAGGGCGCGCAGCGCCCTTTAAGGCCGCGAAGCGGCCGAATGAAACCCTCAAAATACAAAAAGGGCGCGGACGAATGGACCCCCGAAATAAAAAAAGGGCGCGGAGCGCTCTTTGAGGCCGCGAAGCGGCCGAATGCACCCGTTGACGCGCACCTACTAGCAACGAAGTCTTTTTGCGCGAAGCGCTAATTAACGATTAGGTTATGAAGAGTTTTCGAATGATACCAAGATTGTTGGATTTGGGTGCCGAAGAAAAAAGCTATCGTGGAAAAACATGCTGGGCCCAACTGAGCGGTTCCGCCATTTTTCGTTGAAATTCTAAAATTTAAAATCTCCGTCCATTCAACAAAAAGCCACACTTTTTAGCAGAAGATACAATTACAAAAATTCCGAAACTTTTCCAAATTCATTCAACATTTATACACCGACTCACAAATTTTGTACGATCACAGAGATATTTGGAACAATTACAGACAAATCGAATCAAATGGAAATGGCGAGCATAATCAAATACAATACAATTAATGATCAATTAATGTCTTCCGAATAAATCCATCCGCCGCTTTTGGCCATTGATTCGCTCTCTTTGTGCTGTCACATCTGTTGCTGATCGTTTTGCTGTCTGAAAATGGGAAAAAAACATTTATTTTTGATCAAAAAACCCATAATTTTTCTTTACCCATCGGTGCCCTCCGCCGCGTGTCGCCCAATGTCCGTCGCCGTTGCACGAAAAATGTCCACCATTTCGGCATTTCCGCTCTCTTCTGCCATTTCCCGCGCACTTTTGCCTGAAATGGGAGAACAGAATGAAAAAAATAATTTGGCCACTTCCGCTGCTGCTCACCGTCTATGTCCTTATGGTGAATGTCCGCGCCGATGGCCACCAAATGCCGTGCCACTTCAGTCCTCTCGTTGAGCACTGCCCACATCAAAGCGTTGTATCCCTCCACGTCGGCGTGTTGAAGGTCGGCGCCATGTTCGATGAGAAAATTCACTGAAAATAGGGGGAGGGGGATTAGATCCTTTGGCATTTTGCCAATTTTCTTCCCACCGATGGCCAAATGTCCTCGGCTGGCAGCGCAAATCACTGGAGTGCATCGCTCTTGGATGGTTTGTTGGTTGACATCTGCGGCCCACTCCTCCACCAGCAGACGGCACACCTCCAAACTGTCACCATTGGCAGCGGCCATAAGCAGAGAGCCTCCTGAAAATTAGATACAATTCCGTGGCATTTTTGGGTACTGTAACAGTAATCCCCCACCTTCGAAATCCGTTAGCTCGACATTTGCACCGTGTGACAGCAACAAGCGCACAATGTCCACCTGAATTCAAATGGAAATGTTGGAAAACATTTCGCCAATGGAAATTTTCACTTACATTTCCCTTGTAACACGCGTACATCAGTGCTGTTGCCCCATCACCATTCTGAAGATTGATGTTGGCACCATTCTCGACGAGAAATGTGACTGTGGGAGAAAAAATGACGGGAAAAATTACGCATTTTTCAAATTTTCGTCTCTCTACCAATTTCCGTTTGCGATCTGTCACAAGCGAGCATAAGCGGCGTTATGCCAAAGTCCGATCCCAAGTCCACGTTGGCACCACGTTCGATCAGCACAATGCACAGCTCCAAATTGGCATGGAGGACAGCAGAGTAAAGAGGCGTCATGTCTGCACAAATGGGGAAAAACAAAAATATTATGTCAAAACAAATTAAAAGCCGGAAATATTTCGACCATTTTCCGGATTGTGAAAACCCAAATTTCATTTTTGAGTAGGAAAAGAGTTCGGAATTGGTCGAAATGGTTGCTGGATTCGGTAAAATGATTTCATCAACAACACCCACTCATTCTGAGATCGTTCGCTTCGAACATGAACGGCTCATTCGGATCTGCGCCCTTCTCCAACTGAAAATGCCATACAAAATTAGTGCCGACGATTAAGGGAAAGAAAAAATTTGTCGGATCACACTACCAAGAGTTCGACAATTCCCCAGTGATGTCGAAAGAAGGCGCTCCAAAGTGCTGATCCTGTTCGGGTGACGCGCTCCACCGGATCGACCGTCCGCCGCAGCAAAGTGTTCAGTTCGTCGGCGTCCAGCGAATCGATCAGCACACGAAGTTGTGGATGTTGCCATCGTTGATCAGGTCGAAGAAGTGGCGAGTGCGCGTCTCAAAGTTGTCCACAACAGCAGCAGCAGCGGGAGGTTCAGCATCTGCCTTAATTGTGGGGAAAAAAATCAGTTTTTGAAAAAAAAGAAAATCTGAGGTTGAAATCGTGCAAAACAGTTTGGTACTTGTCAATTATCTGTGTGCAGATTTCAAAAAAAGTTATCTTTTTGGCTATAACATTTTTCATTTTCATCCAAATCCAACACTGTTGGTATCATTCGAAAGCTTGTGTTGGATTTGGATGCAAAAGAAAAGTTATAACCAAAACATAACTTGTTTTTATTAAAATCTGCACACAGATAATTAACAAGCACCTCAGTTTTTCAGGGTGGGGGGGTTGATGGTCAGTAGTGATCAGTGACATTAAAAAACAATGATTAAAAATGAATTACATGAAAAATATTCCCCATGCGAATAAGCGCAGTTGAACAGCGACGACGGAATATGCAATGGCAATTATAAATAATAGTGAAAATGGAAGACGAAGACGCAATGAAATGGCGGAAAATGAAAATGTCGCATGCTTTTATATGCCCAAGCATTCCCTTTTGGCGTTTCGAGTCATTTTGTAACGGGATCCGCAAATTTCATATAAAAGCATTGCGACAATTCATTTTCCGCCATTTCATTGCGTCTTCGTCTTCCATTTCACTATTATTGTGCTATCGCTTATTCATCGTCATTGTTCAACTGCGCTGATTCGCATGGTAAAGTTTTTTTCATGAAATCATTTTAACAGTAATTTTTTGGTTGTGCTTTTGCACATCGGACAAACATTTCAATCTCCCCCCTCCCATTTACGAATTTTTGTTTTTAAAAATGACCTTTCCGCTGGATTTTCAAGGCGAGTGATCACCAACCTTCTACCCTTCTAGAAAATGTTTTGCACGATTTCAAATGAAAATCCGTTTTCAAAAACTGAACGTCATCTTTCCACCGGGGTTTTTGGGGTCATTGACCATGACCCCCCCCCCCCCTGAGGAAATGTTGTGCTCGCTTTCAACTCAGAATCCTTTCCAATAACTGATTTTCCCCCCCCACAATTAAGGCAGATGCTGAACATCCCACTGCTGCTGATGTTGTGGACAACTTCGAGACGCGCGCTCGCCGCTTCTTCGACCTGGTCAACGACGGCAACATCCAACAACTTCGTGTGCTGATCGATGCGCTGGACGCCGACGAGCTGAACATTTTGCTGCGGTGGACTGTTGATCCGGTGGAGCGCGACAACACCCGATCACGATCAGCTCTTTGGAGTGCCTTTTTACGACAACACACCGAAATTGTTGATCTCTTGGTAGTGAAATGAACAATTTATCCGTCGGCACTAATTTTGTATGGCATTTCAGTTGGAGAAGGGCGCTGATCCGAATGAGCCAGTGGCTGACCAAGTGAACAACATAAACACGAGTGAGTGGGTGGTGTTGATGATGAAATCGTTTTTACCATACATCGAATTCGGGTCCCTGGATTCGGCTCGGAATTGGTCGAAACGGATACCGGAAAATAATTATATTTTTGCTTGCCCTAAAAATAATGCTGTTTCCCCATTTGTGCAGATATGACGCCTCTTTTCCTTGCTGTCCGCCATGCCAATTTGCCGCTGTGCCGTGTTCTGGTCGCGCGTGGTGCCAACGTCGACTTGGGCACGGACTTTGCCACAACGCCGCTGATGATCGCTTGCAGAAGATCGCAAATGGAAATTGGTAGACCAAAAATTATAATTTGTTCCCGTCATATTTTTTTTCCCCACAGTCACATTTCTCGTCGAGAATGGTGCCAACATCAATCTGCAGAATGGTGATGGGGCAACAGCACTGATGTACGCGTGCAACAAGGGAAATGTAGGGAAAAATTCCATTGGCGAAATGTTTTTCAACATTTCCATTTGAATTCAGGTGGACATTGTGCGCTTGTTGCTGTCACACGGTGCAAATGTCGAGCTAACGGATTTCGAAGGTGGGGGATTACTGTTACAGTACAGTACCCAAAATGCCATTAAATTGTCTCTAATTTTCAGGATACTTTCTGCTTACTGACGCAGCCTTTGGCGGCAGTTTGGAGGTGTGCCGTCTGCTGGTGGAGGAGTGGGCCGCAGATGTCAACCAACAAACCATCCAAGAGCGATACACTGCACTGATTTTCGCTGCCAGCCGAGGACATTTGGCCATCGGTGGGAGAGAATTGTGGCAAAATGCCAAAAAATTTAATCCCCTAATTTTCAGTGAATTTCCTCATCGAACATGGCGCCGACCTTCAACATGTTGACTTGGACGGACACAGTGCTTTGATGTGGGCAGTGAAGAAAGGGAAGATTGAAATGGCACGGCATTTGGTGGCCATCGGCGCGGACATTAACCAACGGAACATGGAGGGTGAGCAGCAGCGGAAGTGGCCAAATTGTTGTGCTAGCGAGCGTTTTATTCCCCCCCCCCCCATTTCAGGCAAACGGGCGCAGGATTTCGCGGAAGAGAGCGGAAATGCCGAAATGGTGGCCATTTTTCGTACGACGGCACCGGACAATGGGCGACACGCGGCGGAGGGCACCGATGGGTAAAGAAAAATTTGATGGAATTTGATCAAAAATAAATGTTTTTTTCCCATTTTCAGACAGCAAAACGATTAGCAACGGATGTGACAGCACAAAGAGAGCGAATCAATGGCCAAAAGCGGCGGATGGATTTATTCGGAAGACATTAATTGATCACTAATTGTATTGTATTTGATTATGCTCATCCATTTCTATTTGATTCCGATTTGTCTGTAATATGTTCCAAATATCTCTGATTGTACATATAATTTGTGAGTTGTTGTATAAATGTCGAATGAATTTTAAATGGAGAACGAGGTCTCAAAAACGCGAAATAGATTTCTCGAGTCTAGGCCTCGAGACCTGACCGGAGACAAGACACTCAAAAAAATTAACGGGTTCAAATAGCTAAGGTTTCTCGAGTAGTAATTACATGTAGATCGAGACTTAGTGCAGGGCCATTGCTGAAAAATTCTCGTGACTTGAAACCGAGACAAGACATTACTAGGGCGTTTAATTATATGGATATAAAATCACGAAATATGGCCATAAAATATGGACAACAAATCTCAAAATATGGACATAAATTTTTCCAAATTTAGGGTATACTTTCTCAAAATTTTTACGAAAAATCAATCAAATTTTCGCTTTTTTCTTTTTTTTGACATAAATTTATCAATTTTGAAATTTATACAATAGTTTCAATAAAATCTTGACAAAAAAAGTTTTTTCTGAAAAATTTTCCGGTCTTTCGGGTCAAAAATCCTAATTTAGCTGATAGGGCCCGTTCTAATAGAGGTTTTTTGAAAAAATGCCAAAATATGGACATAAAATATGGATAAAAATGCCAAAATATGCAAATATGGACATAAATCGCGAAATATGGAAAAAATAGATATAGAAATACATCCTAGAAATTTCAAACCACGCTAAAAACGGTAAAAAACCCAACTCGTACTGTTTTTCGACAAAAAAATCGTCATAACTTTTGTTAAAGTCGACCAAATTAAACATTCTTGGTATCATTCGATAGCCCTTAACGTTCTCTATCTACCTGCAAAATGCAAGAAAATTTGATCAAGTTTGAAAAAAGTTATGGACAAAAACAAATATTGACGAGCATTTTTTGCGCCAATTTGTCCTCTCGGAATATCGTGGCCAAATTTCGTTGCAAAAATTTCTCGAGAAACGTTTTGGCATTGCGCCCGATTCGGACGAAATTCGGCACAGCACATTGCGCTCGTTGGGCAAAGCCAATCTGACAGAGAACAAAATTCTCTACAAAATGGCCTTTGGATGGGGTACATGACTATTCGCCGACAGACGATTCGCCGATAAGATGTGGGACAGAATGTTTTTAAATAAAAATGAAATAAATCAGAAACTTTCTGGAAAACTATCAATTTAAGAAATACCTATGTCTTTCTAGAGAACTGTTAGTATTGATCATCATTTTTACCGACGCTTAGCTTATTATCTAATTTTAAAAAATTGGCCGTAATGAGGCAAATAAAAGGTTGCTTTGTGGTACTTTTTAAAGGCGTTCTCAAAGTTATCAAAAATAAATTAAAAAAAACCCCCAAAATAGACCAAAAAATTTATAAAATAAAATTGGATAAATTTTAAGAATTTTAATTTATATTAAATTATATCATTTAAGGATTTTCAATTTTTACTTCCTCAATAAATATGTGTTTTTAGGGACTTTTACCAAATAATTAAATGTTTAAAAGGATAAATTTAAACCCATTTTAAATATTTTGAAATTAATACATACCAATGAAAAATAATTCAAAACCGAAAAAGCGGGACCGGGAATTTTCGGGTTGAAAAACCGGGACTTTTTGGCTGGGAAAATTTCCCGGTCTCGGTCAAAACTGGTCAAAACCGGGACATGGGTACTCGGTTGTACTCAGTTGTCCGTGTTCAGGTCCTGGTCCCGCTCAACTCTAGTTTAAATTAGAGTGCCACGAGACCGGGACCTGGAAGCGGACAACTGAGTACAAATGAGTACCAAGGTCCCGGTTTTGACCGGGACCGGGACTAGTCCCGGTTTTTTCCCGGTTTTCCCAGCCAAAAATTCCCGGTTTTTCAAACCGAAAAGGTCCCGGTTCCGGGTTTGCCCAAAATTCCCGGTCCCGTGGCACTCTAGTTTAAATAAATAAAAAAGACTATTATTTAAAATAAAATATTAATTCCCTTTTTAAGTTTTCCATCCTCAAAAAGTCATCAAATTAACATACATATTTTAATTTCCTCAAACATTTAAATTTTGTGGAGAAAGGCTGGCACTGATTTTTTCGAATAAATTGTCAATTTATGAATTTGACATTATTTTTGGCAAATTCGGCACTTTCGAATGTGTACACAAAATTGCGATCGATCATTCTCAACAATTAAGAGAGTTCCCAAGTGTCCTGATTTTTCAGGTTTGTCCTGAATTGGAGGGTACCTATCTGAAAATAAAAAATGTTCTGAATTTTAAGGCCTTTGATAAAAGTATAAAAATGCGATATTTTGTAATAAAATTCATTTCCAAAATATTTTTTTTTGAAATGATTAAAATAAAATTATCAATCCCCTTCTAAATAAAATTCCATCTTCAAAAATTTCAATAATTAAAAAAATTATGCAATTTTGGTTATGGTGGTACTTTACAATGTTGTCCAGTCCTGGAATTTTGTGGAAATATTTATCGCCTAGTTACCTAATTAATCGCTGCTTTTAGTTTGCCAAAAATGCCATTTATGGTAATAATATGCATCGTTAAAAATGGCATAAATTGGGTGCGAGTCGCCGAAACGATACAGACTCTTTAATTGGAGAGCGGTATTCTACCAGAGGAGCGGGCATTCAAATAGAGAAAATACGTTTGGTCTACCTATTTCCTATTTATTTTTCAACCCCTCAAAGCGGGGGGGGGGGGGGTTCTAATTCAAGGGATGGCTGTTTTTAGGGAATACAGAATTTGTTACTGTATTTTTATTAAAAAGGGTGTTTATTAAAGTTAGAAAACATTTGATTAACAAATTCTCCATCAAATTTGAATGTCCTTGGCGTTGTGTCGCTTTTTCTCGTCATTTTTTTCCTTCACAAATTTGTAGGCTCGAAAAACGATGGAGTAGCACCAGAAGAAATGAACAGTACCAACAGAAGTCCAAAAAAATAGCCAATAATTACTCCAGTTGAATATCCGCCCATTTGTTGACGCATTTGGTCTTTAAAAAATTGTGTGGCAATTAATGGCCGGCATAATGCCACAATCGTCTTGTATAAACAATTGCCAAAGTTGATTGGCCTACCGTATTCCTAAAACACAGCCCCCTACCCTCCCCTAAATTAGAGATCTCTCTGAAATAAAGCCTCTCTCTCACCTTTGAGGGGGCTTGGAAAAATAGAGCCCCCCCCCCCCTAAATTAGTTCCCCTCCTAAATAAGTGGCCTCTTAAATTAGCCCCCCTCCCCCCTTAATTAGTGACCCCCTAATAAAGCCCCTAAATAGTGCCCCCCCCCCCCCCTTAAGATGCATAGAGCCTTCCTTCTTAGGCGGATTGAAAAATCCAAGAGGGCAACATTTGCTAAAATCTTGGCCATATGTTTTATAATTTTCGAGGTAGTCAAGCCAAATGCAACTGACCAAGGTTTTGGGCCAGAATTTGCTAACACCTTGGACACGTATTTAGTTTTTTTTCATAGGAATAAGTGAGAAAATTTACCAGCTTTTCAGCTAAAAAAGGACAATTTTGTGGATTTTAGTCTTAATTTAAATTTAAATTTAGGATCTGAGACCTGCGGTGGCAATTTTTTTTTGAAATTCTGGTGTGATTCAGACCCATACTCAGGAAAAAATTTCGGGGACGGCACCCGAAGAGCTTCTTTTTTTTGCTCTTTAGGCAAAAAATTTTTTTTCCTGTGCGCCGGGACGAAAAACAGGAATTTGTCACTTGTCGCGGTTTTGCGCCAAAAAATTACAAATTTTTGTCATTTTTGGGGTGG
>SIJG01000001.1:660766-679103 GCA_023374025.1 Heterodera schachtii | reverse complement strand
AAAATATTTTTTCATTTAAATAAATTCGGATTTAAGTCCAAATTTGCAGAAGAAACATGTTTTGATGTTCTCGGAATTGATGAACAAACTACGCAAGTCCATTTTGGCACCAATTCAGAACCAATTACCGCTTAAACTGTGTCCGGATGGATATGCTTGTGGATCGGACGAGGATAAAAGTGTGTTTTATCAATGATTTTTAAGGCTGGTTCGATCGTTCTCGGCATACATACTTTGCTTTCCCACAATTGGCAAGTTTTTCATAATATATTTTGTAAGTTTTGGCTTATAAAATGCACAAAAGAATTTTTTTATAAATTTTATTTAAATTAAATTCTCATTTTTAGCTTAAATCCGCTGAAGAAACAAACAAATTGATTGTTCTTTAAAATAGATGACCACTTCTTCACCACGTTTGAACTCTCATATTGATATATATTTTTTCTTCATCATATTGATATTTATTTATTTGTTTGTTTTTTTATTTTGATTTATATTGAAAATGTTTTTTGTTATTGAAAATAATAAAAAAGGTTGGTGCCGAAATGGACAATTAGTTAATTAATTATTTAAGTATGATAATTAATCGTTTGTTTTAATAATTATTTTTTCTGCGGTTGCATTTTACGAGAGAATGACCAAAAAACTAAATTTTCGCTCACTTTTAAATTAAAGTCAATTTTAAAGACCTAATTTATATCTATTTTTCGTTTGTCACTTCAAAAACCAATTTCGGCCTTTTAGCATTTCTATCCGCAATTTTCGAAAAATTCTTAAGAAAAATACAGAAAACTTAAAAAGTTTCCCCCAGCGGCACCTATCGGCACCACCGCCGGAGCCCAAAATTACATGAAATTCTAAAAATTTTTACTCTCGAAAAATTGTCAAAAACAAGAGTTAATTAATTTTAATTTAATAAATGAAAATTTAACAAATTAATTATTATACCAATATTTATTTATGCTGTAATTTATGCATTTATTATTAATTATTCATTTTTTATGAGAAAAATATTTCTCTAAAGCATTTGTGCTGATGAATCACCAGAAAACATTAAGCACAAATTCAATTGAAATTTAATAGCTAATAGCAGTAGAGCCGGCTTTTTATGAAAAAAGGCACGGACCGGAATTCCGAAAAATCGAGATTTGAGTCTCGGTAAAAAAAAAAATTTTTTTTTTTTGAGGATTTTATCCAAATCTCAAAAACTTTGTTTCGCAATTTTTTGCCATTTTACACATCCATTTATTTTTATATTTAAGTTTTTCATAAAAACATTTATCACTGAGAATAGGACGGACAGTCAATTTTAAGTACGAAAAAAATCGCAAAATGTGTAAATAAATCAGATGTATAAAGAAAATGGCCACAACAAAGTTGTTTTATAAATTTTCAGGGTCGGAGAATAAGATTCAAATATTGGACGCTTGAAAATCGTTTGAATGCTTAAACTGCAATAGAGCCGGATTTTTATAAGAAAAAGGCGGGAATTTGAATTCGGACAAATCGGGATTCGAATCGCTGCCTGAAAAATCAGATTTTTGTGGATTTTTTCCAAATTTTCATAAATGTTTTGTTTCGCACAATTTTTGCTATTTTTATATATCCGATTTTACAACTAGTGTCTTATTTTCTAAAATGAATTCTGCATCATCATATTTGAGAGTGTTTTCTTCATTAAAAACATTTTAACACTGATAGAAGACGGCCCTTTTTCGCTGCTTTGTCCCGCTTCGTCTTCTTTTTTTGCTGGTGGTGGCGGAGACAATTGGCTAAATTAAGCTCAATTTTAATTATTTCAGTAAAACCAAATCCCTTTTTAATTGTCACCTAATGCAATTGGTTCCACTAAAATGCCAAATGAACACAGTGTTCTATTTGCCGCAATTTTCATGCAGGATGGGTTTGGCCGACAGGCGCGCCGGCTAAATTTTTGGAAATTAGTTTTCAATTTGCAAAAAGTTTTTTCCAAAAAATGTTAAATTTTATGTTTTTAATAAAAAAAACTTAAAAACGTAATAATTTAAAAGTATTAGTTAATTGTCTATTTTTATGCTAATAGGCTTTAATTTTTTAAATGTCAAAAATTTCAAAACTTTTTCACAATTTCTCTGATTTTATCATTTCTTCATCTTTTGCGATGATTCTTTTCATCCCTTCGTTTCTTTGTGTGATTTTGATGACAAAATTGCGGCGAACTTTGGGCCCAATTTCAAATTCGATTTGTCAACCCTATGAGAAAAAGAATAATTATTCACTAATGTTCATCAATTTGCTTTTTTTTAATTCATTTTTATGGATATTTTTATGTCTTTCTTCTTCAATTCTAATTTGTTTGTTTTTTTTGCATAAATCGGAAAATTTTGTCATTTCTCAGCTGTAAGACCATATTAAATTAAGACTTTAAAGATGCAAATTTACAAAAGAAAAAAACACATTTTTCGGTTAAATGTTAAAATACAAAACTTAATTTAAAAATTAAAAAAAAGCTAATTATTAAACTCAAGTTAATTAAATTTTAAAATGTAAAGCAAATTAAAATCAATATTATTCCGCGAAAAAAATTTCAGCCTATAGTTGGTGCTAGCGCAGACCCAACTCCACAAAGGGTGCTTAAATTTTAATCACTACTGATCACACCGGAGGTGAAGCAGAAAATTTAGGCAAATTTTAGAAAAAAAATTCATAATATATTTTTTTGAATTTTCCGATTTTTGTGTTTTTCTTAATATTTATGCGAAAGAGTTATGCTTGGTAAAGTGATCAAATTCACCAAAAACTTAGCTGCCTTATATTTTTGTAACAAGCATATTTTTTCAAAGCTGAAACCATTTAAATTGGAATTTTTTTTTGCTGCCTGCGGTTTTGCTTTTATTACTATGTTGGACAATTGCTGAAGCGGATCCAATACCTAGGGGATGCTAAAAATTTTTTTGGTGCTTCTTAATATTTATGAGTAAGGTATGCTTGTTAAAATGTTCAAATTCGCCAAAAATTCAGTTGCTTAAATTTTGTAGCAGAGCATATTTTTATTTAAATGATAAAATTTAAAAATTTATTCATTATCGTAATGTCACTGTCCAATTGTCCGCTTCTGTCGAAATGTCCGGGAGTCTTTTATAGAAAACGTCTTTGTGCCCATCCTACACCCACTTAAATTGCGTCCATTTTTGACAAAAAATCCATTGGTGACAACATTACGCCAATTCCATGAAGTGGAGAAGCAGTATCAAGATAATCTACCAAAAACAAAATTTAGGCCCTATTTTTAATTCATTTTATGGATAGCCATAGCATTAATTCATTTCGATTGGAATTGTATGTGAATACATTTGTTTAAATTTTTTCAAATTGTTTCCTTGCGCCAATTTTCCAAATATTTGTAAGAACCTTTTTTCAAAAACAACAGATAACGTTTCCCCGAGTTACGGCATAATCAGAGGCATTCTTCTTTTGTTTTTAAATTTGTTCTTAGTTATTTAAAAATATTTTCTATTTTTTGTTTGGGGTCCAAAAGGTCTTGTGTAAGCTTAAAATTTTTTAGCAAATTCAACTCATTTAAATTCCAGTAGTCACTTATTTATTTTCAAAAAATCATAATTGAAATGTGCGAAATCGACGAACAATTTAAAGACCAATTATTGTTGTCAAATCGAATTTGATATTTAAGCCAAAATTTTCCTCTTTGCGTTTGGGAAGTCGGTCGAAGAAAAAAGACAAATCTGGGTAAATAACACCTTTGTAAATTTTTCAACTTAAAATTTATGCTACAAACCAAGAAGGCGCATTGTAACGATTCGTAAGCTTTTCAACATCATAAAGTTGAAAAAAAATTCTATTATTGAATTTGAAAATAAGACGAAATAACAAAGGACCAATTCAATTTAGGGCTGGAAAGAAAAGGATCAGTTTTCCCCATTTTCTGAGATTTTAATGGGACTTACACAAAGCTGCTCGCAAAGTGTAATTCCCATCTTGACGCGCATTGATCGCCTGCTGCAACGCTGACAACTGTTCATGGAAAATGTTGAAATTGTAGTAGTTCGTCAATGTTTGGCACAGTTGGGCTTGTGTCAGGCCAATGGTGAAGGGAAGTCCCACTTCGCGGGAGAGATCTGTAAAATTTGTGCTCAAGTATCATGACTTTAGTTTATGATGCCCATGTATAAACTAGCTTGGCAACACTCTCCCCCGATAAACTAGCTTGGCAACACTCACCCCCCCCCCCAATTCCCTGCCGTTTCCAAATTGCCAATGGAAAATTTTGAAAAAATTTAGCTATTTTTTAAAAAGTAGAAAATTTCCGATTTTCTTAAAAATTTTCTCCTTTTATTTTCTTAAAAATTTTCCGGTTTTTTATTTCTAAATTATAAATTTTTTTAATGCATAGCTGACTTACCACCGATGATCTGATACAGAACAGTTCTGTCCAAAAAAACAACGGCGGCCAAAAGATGCCCAATGGCGCGATTAAGCCTCGTGGCCTTAATTTCATTTTTTTATAACCGATAATAAATTTTGACAATTTTATTCGTACCAAATAATAAAATTTTTAAGCCAGTCATGTTGTTTCCCCAATAAAAAATTATCAAAAATTGAGGAAACCCTTGTCATTCCCCAACGAAGTTTGAATGGCAGGAAAATAATTAACTCGTAAAACAATTCAGCGGGTAAAATATTTTTTAATTTTTGTCATTTTATGGTAAAAAATAATTTCTTTAATTTGAGCAAATCCAGTTTCTCATGAAGAAACGCCTTTTGCTAGAAGGCATTTTGGCGTTTATTGTCCACGCAAATTTTATATAATGACCCAATTTAAATAATATAAAAATTACTGATGTGGCGAAGTTCATTTGGGGATTTTGTGAAAAAGAAATCTAATAAATTTAAATTTAAAAAAATATAAATGAATGGAAAGGGTGGCTTCTAATGTTAGATTTAAATTCCTCGGCTATTCGATGGGTGATCAAATTGCTTTCTTTGGTTAACAGAAATTTCTCACATTTCCTTGGCCGTAACGGAAGGACATGTTGATAAAATCTTTCAGCATTTGATTGCTTTTTTACAATAATTATAACACCAAAGAATAATGGATGCAAAAAATTTAATTTATCAGCATAAACATTTTTAAGCTTTCACAAACGGCATCTGTCGGCACTAGCGATGGGATGAGTTGCGACACCAGTGCAACTCCTTGGACCAGCGTTCTGGTCGCGTGCGGCATCGGCGAGGCATCGTAACGGGCGGGCAACACACGTAGTTTGCCAAAGATAAGAAAAGGCCACAGAAGCAATTGGCACTCAAATAGACCTGTTGCAATCACAGATCGGCTGAAAATGGAAGAAACATAATCCATTGATCACCCAAACCGCGAGGCTCCGGCCTACAAAAAGCCAACTTTCGAATTGACTCAAAATCCCAGTAAATTGGGGAATAAAGCTAAGAATAAGCGACAGATGAATAGAACGAGCGCTTTGGTCGAATTCATTTGAAATTATAAGCCAATTTTTTAGAAGCATTTTCTGTTTTAATGCGTTGTTCTCAACGCCAACACAATTAAACCAATGTTTTTAAAATTTGTTAAGGTTTTTATTAGAGATCGGACCGGTCGGTTTTTTTTCGGTATTTTTCGGTTTCGGTTTTTGACCGAAAAAAACCGACCGAGAAAATTTTGAGTTTTTCGATTTTTTTTGTGTTTTTGGTTTTTTTTATTTTGAGTCAATCCTGAGTTGAACGTAACTTAACCCGGTTGACTAACCCTCACAATCAGCTGCGGGTAACTTTTCAACCCGCACCTAATAAAAGTTCATAGAATTAAATTAGGTATTGAAAGAGTTATGAATAGAAAATTCAATCATCTCTATTTGTAAGATAATTTCATCATAACGATACTAAAAGTTTTGTATTAGTCACTATTTTGGACTTTTTTTTAACTATTTTGGCACTTTTTCTCACTATTTAAAAAAATGTTTTTTGGCTTCCTTTTTTCAATTTTCCAAAATTAGTACACCATTCGATAGAGCTTCAATAGCTTTACAATTTAGTTCAGAGGTGATCTTTTTTAGCCTTTTCTGTTAATAAAAATGTTTTATTGCTTTTTTTGGAAAAAATATAAAAATTCAAAAAACCGAAACGAAACGATATACCGAAAATTTTTCTTCGGTTTTTTCGGTTTTTTAACCGAAACCGACCGACCGAGAAATTTTTGAGTTTTTCGGTTTTTTTTCGGTTTCGGTTTTTTTTCGGTTTTTAACCGAAACCGACCGACCGACCCGACCTGTTTTGTGAATCAGAGCCAATTTTTTAAAAAAAATTAAAGGTTTGGTCAACTCTGACGGGGAAAATTTAGAATTTTTAAAACGGGGTTTATTCATGACTATAAAAATGTTTATTTTTTCGATTTGCTTCTCATTTGTAAAAAATAAAAATTTCTAACGCAATAATTCTGCAATTCTTCTTTCCCTTTGTGACGACGATATCATTCGGAACTCGGCAAAGTGAGCTGATTGCCACAAAAATGAACCGACGGTAATGAATTTTAAAATTCACTAATTTGTATTTGCCCTAATTTATTTTTTCACATTTTCAGTTGGTTGTGTAATGATGTTTGGATGGACATTTTCCCCTGTTTTGACCGTCCTCAACTTGGCCTCAAATTGGCAATACTTTCGCCACGTTTCAATGCATTGGTAAACAAACATTTCGATGGCAAAAGCGAATTGACAATTTGGAGACCAATCACAATTCGCAAGAACAGTGTTACAGCGGCGCCAGAATTATCTGTGTTTAACGACGTTGCCAATTTTGTGAAATTTCCATTGCCCGACAGTTCGTTGCCCAGCAAAATCTGTTTTAAGTACCTTCAGATTGAGTAATTAAAATCAGAGCTATGGCAATAAAAGCATTCATTTCATTTTCAGGTACATCGATTACTCAGTCATCGCTTTTCTTCGTTCAAATCAACATATTTTCGACAAAAGAGGCATCAATTTACAGTTGCTTTGGAGTTCTTCACCAAACACCATGAATGGCCAGCCAATTTGGGATATTTTTGTGCGTGAAATTTGGCCAATTTTTTCGACAAAAATACGCCACTTGGGCTTTACCGGTGGTTATCATTTGGACAATTTGCGTCGTCTCATTTCACCGACAATTCTCACCGATCTCAACCAATTGAATTCAATCAGTTCCGTTGATTTGTTGCCCGCTGCGTTTGGTGGTGATTTTGATGGGCCAAATGCAACGGCTGGCCAAGCATTGTACAAATGGTTGCAAACTCCGAGAAAAGATGGCCAACCCAAGCGATTGCGTTGCGAAGATTACAACAAAGAAGCCGACTTTAATTGGGTCAACAAATTCAAGCAGGTGTGGGTGGCTATATTTTCGGCAAATCACTGATTTTGTTTTCCAAATTGTTTTAGGAATTTCTTCGTGCCACCATTTCTTCCGTCAGTTACGAAATTCATTTTACTGTTCATGCGCCGCCAATGCCAATGATGCCGTTTGAATTGGTGAACGAATGGACAAAGGAAAAGCTGACATTGGCCAAAGCAAAGAAAACGGACAATTGGATAATGAAACGATGCAAAATTGGGGAGACAGCGGCGGTTCAGCAGCAGAAATGGAACAATGTGTTCATTTGGCTGTTTAGTGGCACTAATTGCATGCTTTTTGGGGCCAATAATTACATCGGGTGAGCAATTTAAAAAAGGCATTTGATTTTGTATCTGAATCTGAATTTTTCGCTTAATTTAGGTCATTGTCTCCGCCACCAGAAGAAGAAGACGAAGCGTGACAAAGCATCACAAAAGTGCGTTTTCTAACAATGCGTGACGGACGGACAAAGCAACAAAAACAATGATCAGCCACAGAAGAAATGAATTAATTAAGAAGAATGATCGACCATAATTCAAATCAGTGATCAAGTGCATTTTATAAGAAACCCTTCTCAAATATATGTAAATAAATCGGATGTATAAAATGGCATAAAATATGCAGAACAAAACATTTATGAAAAATTGGAAAAACAATACACAATACGTGATTTTTCAGTCCGGGATTCGAATCTCGATTTACCGAAATTCTGATCCCCGCCTTTTTCCATAAAAATCCGGCTCTACTGCAGTTCAAGCATCCAATGCTAAGACTTTCGTTCAAGGGGTAAACCAAAAACACATTTAATGGTTCATAAATGGGTATAATTAATAGATATGATCATTTTTTGGCGTAAATGTGGTGATTTCATGGCGAAATGCAATTTTTTTGGAGGTGTCATTAATTCAATTTTGTGTGAAATTAATTATTTAATTTAATAAATAATAACAATTTAAATTATTATACTAATATTTATTTTGCTGTAATTTATGCATTTATAATTAATTATTCATTTTTATAGGAAAAATATTTTTGTAAAGCATTTGCGCTGATGAATCAGCGGAAAACATTAAACACAAATTCATTGGGATATTCATTTTTGTACATTTGCTTTAACCATCACATCCATTCATTTTGTCAATTCAGTCGTAAAATTATTTCATTATTATTTTTCGTATAGTCAAATAAATAAAAATAAATATTCTTTTAAGTGCGCTTATTTAATTTTATTTTAATTTAAAAACAAAAAATAATTACTAAGATTTGCCATCTTCGGCTGCTTTTTTCTTCACTGGCATCAACCACAATTCCAGCATTGTGTTTTTGTGCCGAGAATGAATTTGCCAATTTGCACAAAAACGTGAGAAAATTTTTGAATTTTTGCTCAAATTAAAGAGCTTTTTGAGAGCTTAAAAACAGATGACAGCTTTTTCCTCTTTAGGCCAAAGAATATGTGGAACAATTAGAGGACGAGTTTCGTTACGGCGCTTGACTTAGGTTTTTATTAAATGAAAAAATTTTATTTAATTATTTTATTAATTGATTGAGCCAAATAAACAAAACAATACATAAAATGTCTCGACAATTGGCTCTCATCTTTTTCGTGATTGTCCGGCAAATTGGGTTCGCCGGGGGCAAATTATTCTCTGCCGTCACCGACTTCTTCGAAAAGCTAAGTTCGGCACTTTTTTAAGTTTTTGATACGGAAAGATTAATTAATTTTGTCAAAGAATTTTTGGCTTTAATTTTTTGGCCAAATTTAACTCGCTTGGTTATGAGTCTGACATTCATTTTGCCTAATTCGAATCTCCGTCCCCGAAATTCAATCAATTTAAATTTCACTTTTTACATTAAAGTGCGGCACGCAAAATATACAGGACAGAAGATTGATTTGTGATCAGCAACGAGACTATTTTTTTCGCGAAAAACACGAAATTTTGACTGAAATCAAAGAACAAAAAAAATGCCTTAAATCGTGGTGAGACGAACCGAAAATAGTCTCAGTGTGGGCGAACCGAAAATGGTCTCAGTGTGGGCGAACCGAAAATAGTCTCAGTGAGGGCGAACCGCAAATAGTCTCAGTGTGGGCGAACCGCAAATAGTCTCAGTGTGAATAAAAAGATTTAAATTTAATTATACGATTCACTAAATCATATAATTATATTTTTTAATTTTCCACCGTGGTGAGTCGTTCCACAAAAAAAGCTCAGTGATTGATAAAATAAAAATTTAATTTAAAATATTAATTTTGAACTGTAAATATAATTTTGTTTTATTTCCTGGCTCATTCATTTGAAGAATTAAATATGAAATTCTATTAAGAAAATGCTCAGTATTTTGCACAAAATCACTTTCATCGTGAAATTGGGAAATAAGCAGACCCTATATTTATAAATAGGGATGCAATTTTTAGGCAAAAGCCTATTTTTTTCCTGAGCTCCCCGTGGCCTGAAACGCACGAAAAACATGTTTTTTTCGGGTGTTGTTAAGCTACTTTTCGAGTTATTAGTGCCTATTTTCTAGGCTTTTATTTTTAGCGCCTAAAAAGCCTAAAAAATTTTGAAAGAGCCTATTTTTGCCTATTTTGGCGTTTTGCCCAAAATTTGTTAACAAAAATGCAATAAAAACGAAAATCTTTGCATAGAATAAAGAAATCTCGGAAAATAAAATCCGGAAATTGCTTAATTAATTTAAAAATATTTGTTTAGAATTCTTTAGTGATTAATATTCAATTTTAGTGTTAAACATGCCAAAAGAACCTTCGTCCCGCGCATTTCTTTTCAAAAAATGGGTTTCCAATTACAAGAACGATGTTTACACAACTGATTCAAAGATAATTTATTGTCAAGCATGTCAAATAGAGGTTTTAAGGAATATGCATTTGGAAATTAATACTTTAAATTTATATTTGAAGGTAAAATGCAAAAAAATGGGCCATTTGGAGCAACACAATCAAACAGCAAAACATATCAAAAATTGTGATCGTTTTTTGTCGTCAAAACAAAAGCAACCATTGATCAGTCAACCGTTTGTTGTTGATAAATTTGCTGCTGAATTGTGTTCAATGCTGCTTTCAGCGAATATTCCTCTTTTTAAAGTGAATACATATATTCATTTTTTAACAATTTAACTTTATTTAAGGTCAATAATCCTTCATTCAAGGCTTTTTTGGAGAAATATTGTGGAAGATCCATCCCACACCATGAAACCCTCAGAAGCAATTATGTGAAAAATTGTTTTGAAGGGGTAAAATTTGAAATTTTTGATTGACCAATTTTTTTCCTTTAGGTTTTGTCAAAAATCAAGGACGACATTGGCGAAAATGGATTCGTTTGGTGTTCGGTTGACGAAACGACAGACAGAAATGGACGCTGTATGGCTAATTTGCTTATTGGACTTCTGAATGAACGTTGGAACGCGCCGCATCTGATTTCGGTGAAGCCACTGTTGGACGAAAATGGTGACCCAAAAGTTGATCATCAAACGGTTGCTCGTTTTGTGGACGAGGGTTTGGGTGTGTTAGACATATTAATGTTTTGATTTTATTTATTTTAGCGGATTTGCTATCTACAGGAGCAAAGAAAAATCGGCTTCTTTTTATGGTGACGGACGGCGCTGAATACATGAAGAAGGCGGCTCGGAATCTGCGTGTTTTCTATCCCAACATGGTGCATTTTACTTGCCTCGCTCATGGACTGCATCGAATCGCTGAAGAGATCCGCAATCAGTTTAAAGACGTCGACGAATTAATTTCTTCTACCAAAATGGTGTTTCGCAAAGCACCGTCACGTGTTGCTTTCTACAGAAAGAAATTACCTACAGTTCCTCTGGTTCCCAAACCCATTATCACACGATGGGGCACTTGGCTTGATGCCGTCAACTTTTACTCCCACAATTTCGAAGCCATTAAAGAAGTGAATGAATTGATTTAATTAATTAACAAAAAAAGTTCTCAGGTCGTTGATTCATTTGACCCTGAGGAGGCCCAGTGTATTGCCAAATCTCAAAGATGCTTTTCGATGACAACGGTGCCCTTGACATTGCCTACATTGAAGCCAATTTTGGATCTCTCCCCGGGGCAATCACTCGTTTGGAGAAGGAGGGGCTTACGATACACGAATGTGCCAACATTCTGTGTGAAGTCCGCGAAGCTGTCTTTTCGTCAACGGGAGAAATTGGAGCGAAAATCCGTCGGAAATTTCGATAGCGTCATCGCAAAAAACCCGGGATTTGATACAATTTGCGATATTGGAAAAATTCTTTCTGGTCAAAAAATCAATTTCGGTATGCCCCCCAATCTGATTTCACTTTACAAATACGCTCCCTTGACTTCATGTGATGTTGAACGATCATTTTCAATTTACAAATCTATTTTGACTGACAATCGCTCACGTCTATCGCCCGAAAATCTTGAAATGTTACTTATTTGCAATGTGAATCTCAATAATGATTTGGCATAATATTTTGCTTTTTGAATAAAATTTTGTCATTTTACACCCCTAAATTTGAGGATTTTTAGTGCCTATTTTCCATTTTTTAGTGCCTATTTTGGGGATTTTTTAGAGCCTAAAGCCTACCTATTTTGGCGGTTTTTAGTGCCTATAAATTGCATCCCTATTTATAAAAATGCTTTAATATTTATTTAAAGATTAGTGACCTCATATTCGTTTAGCGTGTTGTTAAGATTTTCATCTAGTGCTGAATATAATTTATTTCTTGGTCTAGGTTTCGATTTCCCATTTTTAATTTTTATGATGCGGTCATCTATTTCTGACATAACTGTTTGGAAAAAATTTAAAAAAACTGGTACCGTCGCATTACGAACACTGCTTGGTTCCCTAAATTTTTAGTAAAATGATGGCTAATATTATTACAAACTTTTTAATGGCAGAATGCCATGCTTCTGCTGGATTTGTACCCCGGGTTCTCGACAATTTATTAAAATTCCACAAATTTCCTAGTTCAATTTTTCTAATCCATTCTTTATCAAAGTAACGAAGAAATCCGTTTAAGTTTTCTTTTAATTCTTCTTCAACTTCAAAATTTTTTATGTGCGGCCATATTCGATGGATTTCGTTTTTATTTAAAATAGGTAAAGCTAAAAGCCTTCTTATATACTTATAGATTGGTCCATTTTCTCTTTTCTCTTTTATATATTCCCTCCACAGTCTTGGTAATTCCGTTTGCATATGTCGCAAAGCAGCGCGTATAAAATGAACAATACACCCGTATATTTTTTGCTGACCAAAGAATTTAATAAAAGCATTGATTTCTGCTTTTTCGTAATCAACATGTATCCGTTCGATTTGTTCTATTGTTTCGTTTCCCCAACGATCAGAAAGTTCTTTTAAAATAGTTTCATAAGAGAGTTGATCTTTTCGTTCCATTAATGAAAATGCGAGAACTACCCATTCGTTTCCTTCATTGGTTTCATACTAAAATATTTATACATTTAAATTATGTTTTTATTTTTCAACAATTATTAACTTATTCGATTTTTATGCTTAATTTTTAATGATTTTTACCAGTCCATGAATAAGCCATATTTGTCTAAATCCTCTAGGCGCTATCTCAAATGTAGCGTCTGCTACCATTACTTTGCAATTTTTAGCAGCTTCTAATTGAATTTTTGATGCAAAAAGCATAATTCCAATATCCCGATTTTTATATATCATCCATTCAGTTCCAACAATTGTTTTTCCCATTAATAGTTTGAGTGATCCTAATTTCGTTAATTGTAATCTTTCGGGGACAACAAAAGGGTCATTAGAATCGGTGCCTTGTTGCTGTTGCCTCTTTCGGTTGTAAGCACGACGAACTGATATCCATGAAGGATAATTATTCGAAATCGAATTTTCATCCAACGGATCTGTATCGTTTTTTAAGTCAGTTTCTCGTACCTTTGATAAGCCTTGACGCCAAATGACTTTGCCTTCTGACTCACACTTCAAATGTTCTTTCCTTTGTTCTCTATCGACTTGTTCTGCTTCAATTTTCTCTAACTCTTCTGGCTTACACTTAGCATTATGTTTAGAGTGCAACATAACGAGATTTTTCCCCTGTCGCAAAACTGCTGATGAAACAATTGATTTAACATTAACATTTTTTTCTTGTTCACTTAAATAGAGACATTTTGAACAAGAAATATATATGTCCTCATTTTTGTCATTCATTCGACGGTATTTCCTCCAGTTCGGTTCGTTTCCAATTATAAAAACAGTTTTTGTTAAATCTCGTGAGAAACATTTTTCAGCTTTGATCTCGGGTATTGGGGCATCAGTTGTGTAAGAATCATTTTTGTTTGTGTGTGCGGAAACGACAGTTAGTTTGGCCAAGTAACGTTTCAACGTACATAAGCTTAACTTAATCCCTTTCAATTGCATTTGTTCATGGAGTTTTATTATGGAATTAATTTCTTTATTTTGGTAGCTTTTGACGAGTTCAATAGCTTCGTGATTTTTTATAAATTCTTCAAAGCCAGACTTGCTGGTTGTAGAATATTCAAATAAGAATAAAATTATAAGTTTTAAAATAAAAATTTTATTCATTTTTCTAAATTATAGCAATATTATGATAAATAAATACAATTAACAGATAAAATTATAATTATATTTTTATTTTTTGCGTTAACATATAAAATCCATCATATGCATATTAATTTTTTTTATTTACGTAGCTCGTAAAATTATACGTGTTGGGAATTATTGATTTACACACTATTATTTTTTTATATAATTATATGATTTAGTGAATCGTATAATTAAATTTAAATCTTTTTATTCACACTGAGACTATTTGCGGTTCGCCCACACTGAGACTATTTTCGGTTCGCCCACACTGAGACAATTTTTCGGTTCGCCCACACTGAGACCATTTTCGGTTCGCCCACACTGAGACTATTTTCGGTTCGACCTAGCACCCCTTAAATGCTTCGGTGTATTTTAAAGTAGAGATCGGTATTTTGAAAAAGGAATGGACCTGGATTCCGTGTTAGACCTGGGCCTGGATTTCCTTTATAAAAATCACTGGGCCTGGATTTCCTTGATTAAAAACCCAGGAAAACCCAGGTCCATGAAAAATCCAGGCCTAGATCCAGGCCCATGCCGTTCTCTAATTTAAATCATTGAAGTGCTGGGGCTTTAATGCTGGCACCGCTAATTACCATTACTGTGGTGGCTAATCCGTCTGCATTTCTAGCCCATGTGATCGATAAAACGGCGGGACGCGAGCAGAGTTCGCATGTGTGCCGAACACCAAAGCATCTTTCAAAGTTTGGGGAAAAACATTATACATAAAAGATTTCAAATAAAAAAAGCATCATTTTAAATCGTCAATATTTTTCAAGAAAAAAACCATTTTCAAACATGGTTTTTCGATAATAAATTTAAATCCCTTTTTCGTGCCTTTTATGCCTTTTTCCAATTTTTTAGTGCCTATTATAGTGCCTTTTTCGGGCTTTTCGTGACTTTTTAGTCGTGCTCTAAATATATGAAAAATTTCTAAAAAATTGACAAATTTTCTGATTATTATTTATAAAAAAAAAGAAAAATTAACTTTTCTAGTTGAGATTGTTAAGTTCACTCTGTGCCTATTCAGTCAGCCCGGAAAAAAATGTCTGCAAAAAATGATGCCAAAGAATTGACGGGGAAATTGCTGAAATCCAATGCCAATTTGGAAGAAAAGGGCAAAGAATTGGACAACAAAAAGAAAACCAAGTCTCTAATATAAAGCATAAATTCAAAAAAAATCCACTTAAATATTTACGTATTCATCAATTTTTACCCAAATTTAATTTAAATTAATTAGTGTGTTGTGCTTCACCAATGCTGCTGCGTCACTCACGATGTATTAGTTTGTCAATTAGTTAATTAATGACATAATTATTGTTTATTATAATAATTGACTATGTGTAAAACGCGTGAATTGTACGGCAATTTTGGTGTAAATAATTATTGGTTTATAATTATTATTTTTAAATTAGTTTTTCCTGATTTTTTTATAATTAGTTTTCTGTTTCATTTAGCTGCTACGGAATCAGCGGAGAAACGCAGCAAAACTGCGACAATATCTTCTGCAAATGCCTCATTGTATTTTCATATTTTTTAATTGGTCAAAAATTAAAAAATGATAAAAAAAAAGAACTGCAAGAAGGCACAAGCTTTTTCAAATGCGGCCCCACGGCACGGACATTTTGTATCTTGGCGAGAGAAAAAGGGAAAGGAGCATTCGACGCGAGGCATTTAGTAATTTCAAAAAATAATTTATATTATTAATAGTCAATCAATTAACATTAACAACGAGAGAAAAAAAAATATCTTTAAAAAAAACCTGACACCTTTAGCCATTTTTCGGGGTTATTCCCGGCACCATACGCTTCAAACCCCGGCTTCAACTCTAGTGATGCTCGAGAGTCTCGTTCTCGAGTATCGACTCGAGAAAGGTCACGGGTCTTTAAATGGTAATTTTTGCGCTTTTAAGCCAATTTTTTAAGAAAAATTTTGAGTTTTTGGGGGCCCGTGGTGCCGATAGACGCCGTCGGGGAAAAATTTCGGCTTTTTTAATGCATTTATTACAACATATCGCTTTTTTATACTTTTAGCAGCAGAGACCTCAAAATTCAGGACATTTAGTCATCCTGATCAAATTGCAATTAATTAAATTTTGCCACAAAATTAGGTTAAAATTTATCGTCGAGCAGAGAGATACGGTAGTATTTATGATTAGGGCTAATATTTTTAGGCTCTATAAAACGCCAAAATAGGTAGGCTTTAGGCTCTAAAAACCCCAAAAATAGGCTCTAAAAAGTCTCAAATTTAGGGGTGTAAAATGAAAATTTATTCAAAAAAGTAAAAAAATTAGGGAAAACAGTATTGAGCTAAATAAATTATTTTGGAGACAAATTTTTGAAAAGATTTTCATTTCTTAAGGGTTTATTTTTAAAAATTTTGGGTCGATTCAAAAAAATAAGGTTGATTCTTAGGGGGGTGCATTTTTTTTCATTTTTAATGCATTTTTGTTACAAAATTTTGGACAAAACGCCAAAATAGGCAAAAATAGTTTTCTTTCAAAAAAACTAAAAATATTCATCCCGATTTATTATTGGATGTTTTATGCTAGAATTGGTAATTGGTATGGGAACAAAGTAATACATAATATCCAAGTTACAGTATGTCTGTTTCTTACGAATTTTGGTAATTCATCAAAAAGTTAACTTTGATTTTAATGAACCTAAAAATGAATTTTCTCTTTACTGAGTCCTCTTTTCTTAAATATTTTTTTAAATAATTAAGTCTTAATAAGAATTTTTTAATGAGAATTTTTAGGTGCCCAAAGGAGGATTTTACCAAACAAATTGGGATTATAATGCACAAAACATTTTTCATAAATTATATTAATTTAATTCTGCTGATTTTTTAGCCAAATCTCCAGAAGAAACATGTTTTGATGTTGAGTTGATGAAAAAACCTTTATCCGCCTTTCTAATCTCATATTGAATATATTATTTTTTATCATATTGATATTTATTTATTTATTTATTATTTTATTTTGATTTATATTGAAAATGTTTTTTGTTTTTGTGAATAATAAAAAAAGGTTGGTGCCGAAATTGACAATTAATTAATTGATTATTAAAAAAAAGTTCGCCCGTCACCAAAAGTTTTTTCGATGGTTTTCGGGGTGTGCTAATTGTAAGCCTAGTCAAAAAACCACCAAATGGAAAATTTTTGACAGAAAATTATTCATAACTTCGTCCAAAATGAATAAAATTTTACAATCTTTTTATCTTTCTATAACTCAAAATGTTTTCTAATATCCGGCAAAATTTCAAAAAAAAAATCGTCAAGTTTAAAAAAAAAGTTATTACCTGCTGAGAAACTCAAAAAACCAAATTTGGTATCAACAATTTTGGATTTGGTTGACAATGAAAAAAGCAATAGTTCAAAAACTCGGCTGGTGCGAAAACGACCTGGCCTGAACAAAAAGATACATAAAACTTCGCCAATTCCATTTTCATGGCTATAAAAATGTTTGTTTTTCGATTTGCCTCGCGTTTGAAAAAAAAGAAAAATTTCTACCGCTATAATTCTGCAATTATTCTTCCCTTTGTGACTTTGTTTGTGACGACCACATCATTCGGCGGAACTCGGCAAATTGTGTTAATTACCACAAAAATGAACCGACGGTAAAATTGCTTTGATGCACTTTTCTGTTAATTTTTTAATCATTATATAGTTAAAAATCAATTTAAGACTAGTTTGCGAAATTAGTTGGCGAAACGTCATTTTATGGCTGAGTTTGCGAAATTATGTTTTTGGCTGAGTTGGCGAGATGTAAAGTTGGCAAGATGTAAAGTTGGCAAGATGTCAGTTGGCGAAATGTCATGGAGCCTATCATCCATACAAATTTTCTATTTTTATTTTTGTTCGAGTTCGGGTCAGGGGTTCGAAATTGGCAAAAATGGGTGCTGTATTTTCGTGATCAGCGACCTCAAAAACCCTTAAAACTTATTTTCATTAATTTCAAAACACATTTATAGGCATTTAAAAATGTATGTTAAAAGTATACTTCAAAAATATTTTCATTTCATAGCACCGTTTTCGGCGTCTCTGACCACGAATTTGACGTACCAGGTGTTTTCGACAGTGATTGGTTTCGACAGTACTTTTTAATTGGTTTTATACAAATTTATTGTACATACATATGAATTAAAATTAATATACAATTAGCATATACAAAGAAAATCTATTAATTAATCCCGGGTTTGTGTGCCAAGGTGCAAATCTGCAGGCTCTAATAGAATTCAAAAATCGAAAAACCTCTTCTATGTATCTGAGTACGAATCCGGCCTACGTTTTGGCGAATTCCTAATCCCGAACGCGAATTCGAACAAAAAGTCGAAATTAAAAATTTTAATATTTATTTGTTTTATTCCCAAATTAATCAAAATAACAATACCAAAAAT